>CAUYLG010054840.1:0-155065 GCA_963573385.1 Cacajao melanocephalus
GTTTGTTTGTTATTTTCTTCCCTTATTCCTTCCTGTCTCTGTTGTTAAGTACAATTATCGGTATAAAAGAGATTTTTAATACCTATTCCTAGATTGTATTCCAGCCTGGGCAATAGAGCAAGAATCCTGTTCTCTCTCCCCCTTTTTCTTTCTTCTTTCTCTCAAAAAAAAAAGTTATCAAAATATTAAACAAAATTTTAATGTAGGCATACATACAGTCATTTTAAGTTCTTGGACACATTAAGGAGAATGCTTTAAAAAATGGAATATAATATACTGATGTTTATTTTAAGGGGCAAACCAATGACCTAGGTATAGTGATATTCATAGCCTCATAGAGTTAGCAAATGAGGAGACAGTGGACCATAGAAGTAATAACATAGATAAAGGCAGAACTGAACAAAATCCAGGCCAGTCACTCATCAGTGAGTAGAATTCATCAGTGAGTGAGGATGTGTTTGACCAGAAAAGCCACTCCTTTTGAACAGTTATTTGACCTGGACACCAAAATTAACATGCTTCCCTTTGTGAAATTTAATATGGCATTTTTCAGTAGTGAGAAGCAATCAGATGTTCAGTATTAAGTTTCATGTGAAAGAAAAATGGTGGAGAAAGATGTCTGATATCTATCAAGAGCGAAATCCATCATTTGGCATGAGAAGTATTTTTATCTTTACTGAATTTCTGGCTTGCATTTTGAATTCAACTCAGTGGAAAATTCATGTTGCATTCAGTGTTTTTCTGTTTATTCTGCTAGCAATGAGTCTCAGTTTTAACCTTCAAGTATTTGTTCTGATTTCGTTGAGATAAGTGTTTAGCTCTGGCAAGGATATGATTTGCATTTTATTTGTATGAAGAGCCAATACTGATTCACACAACGAGAGATGTTTAGAGTGACAAGAACTAAGACACAAAGGATGAAATTTCCAGTTTAAATTTTGCAGGTGCTAAAAAACAAAAACAAAACCCCCTAAAAATGGCATGGATGACAAAAATACAAATGCTGCTCAAGAAAGGAGCACAGGTTTAAAGAGATACTGCTGAGTATCTCATGCCATTTGTTCCACAGTCAGGGCTCTAAATACCCTTCTGAGAGCCCCAAAAGATATTTCTCTATTGATTTTGCTCTCTCAAAATTTGTAAAACAATAAATGTTGTTTTATCTTTCTTGGAGAACCAGGGAATAACAAAAAATATGTTTGGTGTACATTGTGGTTGGCATGAGGGCTCTGTTTTGCTCACTGATATATCCCAGGAAGCTAGAACAATTCAGAAGTTCAATAAATATTTGTTGAATGAAATGTTAATGACCTTTTTAAGCTAGAGGAATACAGTCCAAGAAATTTCCAGTAACTTATGGCTGAATCACCCAGGAGTTAAGTTACTATAGAGGGGTGGTGTTGACATTGATTTTCATTTTACTGGGCTGGGAGCTGCTTGAGGGCAGGAATCTTTTTTGCTCATCTTTGTAACTCCCTTCACACCTTGCTTTGCATTGTGGTTTCTCAAGGTGCTCCTTAAGTGTTGAATTAATAACGAATGAATGTTGTTCTAGCAAGCATTTTTCCCCCACTAAACATATCTACTTCCCTAACTGATATTTGTTCCTGCTTGTTTTATTACCTAGAACCCCTATGCCTTACCACTACTTATCCAAATTCAAACCCATCTTCATAGCTCTTTTCGGAGCTCACTTCCTTCTGGAAGTCTTCACTGATCCCACCCTCTTTGAACGACTACACAATTTCAGTTTATGTATTATTCCTCCTGATGTTTTATGTGGCTCTGTCTTGTTTGTAAAATTCCTTTGTCTCCTGGAAGCCATATCAGAGATTCCCATTGTATCCTTCACAGTTATTTAAAAAATACTCTGCAAATAGTAAATACTCAATTAATATTAAAATATGTGCATAATATAACAGAAATATTTTCTGAGACAATTCATGTAGAGATTTTAGGTGTAATTTAATCTAAATTTCCTTCTGATCCTCAAATCCCATCTCTGCCCACACCTTGGAGGGAGATAAAGGAATTACCTTGTGAGGCATATAATTCCATATTTACAATAATTAGTATACTTTTTATATTGAGCTTAACATGTCTGCACTATCTCCATAACTGGCATTACCCTTTTGGCTTATTCAGAATAAACCTAACCATTTTTCCACATGACATTAATCCAAATATTTGAAGACTGCTATCTGTTATGCCCTTTCTGAGTCTTCTTTTCCTCAGGCTAAGTCATTTATTATTTGGCATAATTTTTTAGCCCTTCACCATCCTAATAGCTTCCCTGTGAAAATGCTTCAGATATCTATTCCATTATGAAAGTAGGACATCTCAAACTGGAATCAATTATTTAGGTGTAGTCTTTCTATTCCTTACTTTATATTCTATACTTCTATTTATAGGTCCACATCACATTAGCTTTTGGTTAGTCATAATCGCACAACTGACACCTATTTGAACTTAATGTCAACTAAAACTCCAATGTCATTTTTACACTTCCAAAAGCGAAATTGCTCTAATTGTGTGGTTATTTAGGCCAACATATAGGACCTTACTATTTTACCTGTTGAATTTTATCTTGCTACATCTAGCCTATACCTCCTTAAGAAAAAAAATACTTTTACATTGTGACTATCTTATCTAACTTATTGTTTCTCCAAGTTTTCTTCATTTGCTTTTTCGAGATAAGGTCTCACTCTGTTACCAGGTGAGAGTGCAGTGGTGCCTGTGATCAGGGCTCACTGCCACCTGAACTCCTTGGCTCAAGTTATCCTCCCACCTTAGCCTACCAAGTAGCTGGGACTACAGGCACAAATTGCTATACCCAGTTAATTTTTAAAACTTTATGTAGAGATGTGGGGTCTCACTATGTTGCCCAGGCTGATCTTGAACTTCTGTCCTCAAGTGATTCTTCTGCCTCACCTCCCAAAATGCTGTGATTATAGGCATGAGCCACTGTGCTGAGCCTATTTCTCACAGATTTATATCTTGCGAAATGTAATGTATATTCTATTCTCATCGCCATAGGCAAACTTTTTCCTGAGGACATCTGTGTTCCAATAAAACTTATTTGTACACACTGAAATTTAAATTTCATGTAATTTTCATGTTACAAACTATTATTCTTTTGATTTTCTTTAACCATTTGAAAATGTAGAAGTCATTCATGCCCCACAGGCTATACAAAAACAGGTAGGAGGAAGGATTTGGCCCACAGGCCGTAGTTTGCTGACTCCTAATGTAAAAGTGATCTGAATGTGAGGACCTTTGTCAAAACTCCTTGACATGCACAAAAACCTCCCACCAGTTATTCCTTCATAATGAGGGCTTAGCAATAAAATTGACCAAAGACATTTAAAAGTGTAAAGTTGAGGCTCTACCCCCAAAAATCTTGTTGAGTGGTTCAGGAGAGTGGCTTGGGAATGCGTATTTTGAAAACACTCCCTGGACGTCTCTCACGTACAGCACAGGTTTCAAAACTTGATTTTTTTTGTTGTTAAAAATAAGAAATTCAAAATGTTGAATTCCTTTTGAAGAATATTGTTTTCATGACTAAGTACTGAGAATACAATTGAGAGCAACACAGGCAATAGTACTTGCCCTAATAGACTTCATCATATAATGCTATTTTGTTGAAATCATTTATTATAATGCCTTTCCTCCAGTTGACCGTAAGCTCCTTAGGGCTAATACTATTGTATTATTCATAATCAGAAATCAATACAAGTTCATCAATGTAATAATCTTAAAAATAATTCATATGATTTTCCATTTTACCTATTTTTAAATGACAGAATTCAAATTACCTTTTATAAAATGATTTGAGAATTGTCTGTGTGCTAATTTTTACACACTATCTTGCTTATCATTGTATTATTAGTTCCTCGAATCTTGCCTGGCATACAGAATATTTGTTATTCAAGTTTGTTAGTTAAATAAATTAATATAGGAAAATAATATGCAAGGTATTAAAGGAAAACTTGGGAAAGTATGATAAGCAAAACAAGTATGTCAAACTAAAATGTATGCTGAAACTTTTATAACATAATTTAAGTGTAATACATGTTTTCCTGGGAGCAACAATTCATATAGTTATTCTGAGCACTATATCTGTACCTCTAACTCATCCCAACATACACGAGTAAATCAAATTAAGTCAAGCATGGATCAGAAAGGAAAAACAAGAGTGCTTGCAAGGATAGGAGAGGTCTTGACTGCTATAGTGATGACCTAAGATGAACTTTTCGATCTCAAGCTTCAATTTACTAGTAAAAACTGAAAATCATATAATTGGCTCCTTGCTCAAAGATACTGTAAGAACAAAAGAGATAACTTCATCTCTCAGGAGAATCAAGAATAAAGAAGGATTTGGACAGCAACATGTAGATGATAGGGTGGACAATATTAAGACATGCGCTCAGGAAACAAAGCATTGATCTCATATTCAAAAGAAATATAAACAATTGCATCATTTTTTAAAATCCTGAGGCATAAATTTTTCATTTACTTTTGCCACAGCACTAACTTGCAGAGCTAAAGCTTCCTCAAGTAATTTCAAACTGATATTTATCACAAACATTGTTGAATTTGCCCTTACAGCCTCAACAAACCACTAGAGACTTCTATTAGAGAAGCTGGCCAGTGAGCTACAGTTTGCTAGCTCCTGACTGTTCAGGGCCTTCAGCTGCCTTTTCTCTTTGCACTGCCACAACAGAAGCTGCTGCTATTCTAATACTATTCTAATATTATAGCAGCGTTAACAGCAGCAAAGCACCTAGGTGCCTCTGGTATCTAGAGCAGTAAAAATTAAGTCTAGCTTCCCATTTTCCCCCAACTCAGTAGAGCATTAAAGTGATGCTTCCACTGAATGACAATATTACATTCACTTCCTTAGCTGTTACAACCTTCTTAGCCTCCACTGTACTTCCACTGTACTTTCATCGTATGACTCCCAAACACCTCACCATCAACTGTAGGCTACTCTCTCTGTTTGATACTTCTGGAGCTTTCCTCTTCCTTTACTTGCTTCAGTTCACTTCCTTTCAGCACTCCCATCAGCTCATGGCACCTCATAAATTCATATCAGAAATTGCCACTTCTTATTCATCACTGATGATACTGTTGCAATTCTGGCCATCTCCCTTCAATCTTCTCATAACTTTGAACTGTTTCTCATTTACTTCCCCCACCCCTCCACTTCTCCCAGCTTTATTGCTACCTGTTTTCTCTTCTTCACCTGTTTTCTGCCTTTGAGGACAACTGAGCAGACCTGCAATTAGTGTCAAAGAGTAAAGAAAATATTTTGTTTATTAGTGCTTAAGCATAATGACATTTTGTGGACAAAAAATGGTTTCAAATTGTTTTGCATAATAATTACCCATACCATGTAAACTGAAAATAAATTAAAAAGCTACAAAGGTTGAAAGAAAAAAGAATTGAGGTTGGTTTTATGGCAGGGATTTGTGAGGTAGATGGAACGTGGTAGAGTTATCACTGGATATTCGGACATTTTCTAGTATACTCATTCCCATGGACCAAAAAAATTGGTCCCCTGCCCTCTGGGATGTTTTTATCTTCTTCCAGGCATGAAGATGGCACAGTAAAAGAAGAGGCACTGGTCCAGCAGTGACATCAGTCAAATCTTGCGATCAAAAGAGTGACATTCTTTCATTTAAATCACCTTCTACTGTATAATTTCTGAACATAGAAACAGCAGTTTGGGTCAACCATGAGCTTCTAATGATAATGTGATTCTGGGCGAATTATCCATCTTTCTAAGCTCTCAGTTACTCCATTTGTGAAATGGAAACATTGCCTTAACGTAATTTATGAGGAATATGTAAATAGATTTTTAAAAGTACTTTACCCACATTAATGGAGAATATAAGACTCTGATTTTCTAATGTGTATCACTGGAAAAGAGTATAGCATTCAGTATGCTCTAGGCAATGTAAATTAAGTGCTTTTTATTCATTAATTCTTATTTTGACAAATCTATATTGCAAATCTCCCATGTGCCAGGTGCTATTGTAGCCACTGGGGATATCATTTGAGTAAGACGAAGACCCTGAACTCAAGGGGTGTATGTTCTTGATGGGGAGAAAACACATACACAAACAAAGACATCACACAACAAATAATAGATGCTATGATCACTGAGTAAGAGGTTGGAGAGTAACTAGGCATGTAAGAGGGCAGTTTTAGATAAATTATCCTAAAAAGGCATGACCCAGCCCCTCTAAGAGCAAGTGAATTTGAATAGGTATGCAAATAAGGTGAGGTAACAGGTCATGCACATATCTAAGGAAAAATATTCTAGGTAGAGGAATAGCAAGTACAAAGGCACCGAGGCAGGAATGAGCTTGATGTAACTAAGCAACAGCAGGAAGGTGAGTGGGGCAGCCTTAGCATGAGCAAGGTAGGATAAACTGAATACATGGCCAGGGGGCAGATGCTGTAGGATCATATCATCATGACAAATTGCATAGATTTTATGCTAGTGGGATGAGACCTGATAGTAGTATTTTAATCAGGGGAGAGACATGATCTCATTGAAAGACGTACAGGATCACTCTGGCTGCTGCTGGGGCAGGAGGAATCCATAGTCAAGAGTAGCGGGTAGTAAGAGCAGATATGAAATTGCCCTGGTGAAGAGGATGGGCTTCACCAAGCAATTCATATCTGTAGTATGAATTGGAGGATGGTCTAGGATGATAGCAAGGGAGGTATTGAAAATGGCCAGATTCAGGACTTATTTTGAAAGCAGAGCTCACAGAATTTACTAATGTATCAGCTGGAAGGTATGAATGAAAGAGAAGTTTTAAGGATGACTCCTAAGTTTTTGACTCCAGCAATTAGGTAAATTAATGAAGATTAGAAAGCCAGGAAAGGAGTTAGAGGGAGAAAATTCAAGAGTAGCATCCAGATTATGTTAGATTTGAGACGCCTACCAGACATGTGAATGAAGATGTTGAATAAGCAGTTATTTACAAATATCAGGCCCTCAGGAAAGTGATTTGGGGTAGAGATACACGTGTAAGTCTTGTTTAATGCTCACACTGTTCTAAGATGTAGGAACTATTATTATCTCCATTTTACAGAAGAGTAAACAGGCTTGAAGACACTAAATAATTTGCTTTTGAGCACAGAGAAGGGTTATAAAGAAAACAAAGGAGGAAAAAGATCCAGTTTCTTTATAAATAGCTGGACTAATATTTGGGTTGGCTGAGGAGATAAATCCAACTGCAGTCAATAACAAAAATCTGAAAATGTATGATGACAAAACAAACTTGGATATTGACTGAGATTCAAGAATAACATTGATTATAATACAGAATGACCTCAAAAAGAAGATTCCAATTTTACAGTCAGTGAAAGGCAAGGAAATATTTGAAAAGTCACAGGTACATAATAGGTCCAATCTGCCAAGGATGTACCTGGAAAGCAATGAAGAAAACTGAAAACCCAAATAGTTTTTTCTTGGCTAACTATATATTTAAAGGGAATACTGAAATCTGTAAATATGTAAAAAGATAATGAGTCATTTACCACACTTGTGTGTATCTCAAACGTGCTTAAATATCTCTAGAAAGGAGGTTGTCCACATACTTTGTTTAATCTGAGCTCCTCCATGGTCTTTACCTGCATATATCTAACCACCCTTGAGAAAAAGTTCAATGGAATGGAAAAGTCATGTGTTTCGCTACATAATCTTGGAGAATTCCCAACACAGAATAAATTCCGTTGGAATACCCATATCCAACATTCCTTTTTTTTTAAAGCTTCTCATTCTATTGTTTCTCTGTCAACATTATTTCTGATTTCTATTCTGCAAGTGATTATTTATCAGCTTATAAAAATACAGCATATCTGGTTAAAAGCATGACTTCTTGACTCATCTAGCCTGAATATGAATCTCAGCTCCATCATTCACCATTATGTGGTCAAGGGCAAGTCATAAAACCTTTCTGTGCCTTATGGAAGCTTTACCTGTAAAATGGACATGATCATCAAATCTTCCTCATATGAGTACTAACTGAGATACATAAAGGCAAATCCTTTGATAAAGAACCTGACATACACTAAGAGATCAATAAAAGTTTGCCATTATTATTATTATTCTATTCTTTCTATTATTTTTACATGGACTTCGAATTCCAAGTGTCTCCCATCCCTTTTTTCCTAGGAGAGGAATAAACAACAAAAGATAAAAATTATAAAAAGTAAAATTACCAACATTAATAATTGAAAAATTTTTAACATTTAAAATGATTTTTTGACAAACCTTTTGCAATTTCTATTGGTAAAATTAGGTGGTGTTAGTTATTATTTCATACACATCTTGATTAGATCTCAAAGGGATATTGTGATTCAACTTCCCATAAAAATAATTCTTTCTTCTGTCAAGTTACCAGTAATACAAGTGCAGATGAGAGAGGAGCCGTGACAAGAATTTGATATCCATTAAGCACCGTAAAATCACTCTCAAGCTTGAGTTTGGCCTAAGACCTGTTCAGCTCCCAGCGGCTCTCTTTTTGCTCCATGTTAATCCACGGAAGACTTCTCTGCACCTTTCGCCAAGACATGTTCTCTAATCACAGATAATTAATAACTAATCATATCACCATAATTTAGATAAACAATATAAACAGCTATTTTAAACAGGACTTCAAATAACCTTCATACTATTGCTGTCTGTTATATACTGAAAATGAATAACAATATTCTAAAGAGGTGACTGTACTATATATCACGCCTATGTTACAGCAGACGTATGCCTGCAAAAAGCATACACTAGAAAAAAAACAGGAACATAATGCAGGCGTTGAATGTCCAAACCATAAGCCCAAACAAAATTCATCATCTTAACTTTCTTTCAAACAGAACCTCACACCTGTATTTATACAAGAGACTCCTAGGGTGGTCCTACAGAGCCCAGCCTGCCCTGAGCACATCTGAAATGCACTCTCAGATGCTGAAAAACAATTTTTTTAAAAAAAACTTCATCATAGAGATGAAAAACAAAGTCTAGCTCTTTCATTTGCCAGATGAAGTCCAGTGAGGTTTAATCACTTGATCAAGATGATGCACCCAGCTGTGCTGAAACCACATTGTCACAGCCTTGCATTCACAGCTTCCTATCAAGTGGTCTGATCTCCTTCCCTTTACGCAGTTTTCCCTTCCTGCCTTCCCAGAGTGCAGAGTGTTATAGGATAAGTCATGTTCTCTCAACAATTCATATGCTGAAGTCCTAACCCCCAGTACCTCAAAATGTAATTTTTTTTTTGAGATGGAGTTTCACTCTTGTTGCCCAGGCTGGAGTGCAATGGCACTATCTCAGCTCACTGCAACCTCCGCCTCCAGGTTCAAGCTATTATCCTGCCTCAGCTTCCTGAGTAGCTGGGATTATAGGTGCCCGCCGTTAAGCCTGGCTAATTTTTGTGTTTTTAGTAGAGATGGGGTTTCAACATGTTGCTCAGGCTGGTCTTGAACTCCTGACCTTATGTGATCCACCTATGTCAGCCTCCCAAAGTACTGGAATTACAGGTGTTAGCTACCATGACTGGCCAAGTAATTTCATTAGACTAATTTAATATGACTGGATCCTTATAAAAGGAGATTAGGAAGAGAAGTAAAGAGGTAAAGAGGGAGGATAATGTGGGAAAAGATACTGATCTACAAGCCAACAAGGCCTCAGAAGGAACCAACACAGCCACACCTCAATCCCAAACTTCTTGCTTTCAGAACTGTAAGAAAATAAATTTCTATTGTGTAAGCCACCCAGTCTGTGGTACTTTGTTACAGACCCCTAGCAAACTGATAGTGATTTCAGTTTTTACAGCTAAAACAAATGCAAACTAATACAGAGATGAGATTTAAGAAACATGCAGTGGCCACATCTTTAAGAACCATGTTAAGAAATGTGAAATTCCACCAAGAAGTAAATATGAATCATCTGCCTAGAATGAGACACTACTGTAGTTGGAGGGTCCCTCCTCTGATCTATTCCACATGAATTGCTTCCTACTTTATCCAGTCTTTGAGTGTTGTGGCTTCCTTGGTTGGCCTTTCACTAGCGGACAACATTCATCAGTTCCTTCAGGGTTTGAAGGTATGCCCAAAGTCCTCCTCTGGTTAACATCTGCTACTCCAGATTTTAACTTGCATTGTATTTCCCCAGTACAGTTTGGATTATGTGCTTTTACACTTATTGTTTCAGGTATTGTCGGATGTTGGTGGTGTCCCTCTCACATTCCCTTCCTCTATTTCACTGGGGAATCACATTCTCCTAGCTCCTATCACTTGCATTTCTTTCCCTGAGGGCTTTCTCTGACTGCTGGAGCCTGCTTTGTCTAAAGTACAGAGCAGAAAAAAGGACAAGGGGGAATTAATACTTCCTGTCCCATGACTGATGGGGGTTTGTAAATATATACGCCTGCTCCTTTGCCGTTTTTAGTGGGATAACTCTGAGGCTTGCATTTTCAACCTTTTCCTAGATGCTGTTTTCCTGGAATTAAGTTCATTCTTTGTCTTCCTTATCTTACCTGTTGTCATCGTTTGAATTATGCCCCTCCCCCCAAAAAACGATATGCTGGAGTCCTAAAGTTCTAATCCCAAGTACCTCTGAATGTGACTCTTTGGAAAACAGAGTTCTCATAAAGTAATCAAGTTAAAATGAGATTATTAGAGAGAGCCTTAATCCATTAGGCTTATCAAAAGGGGAAATTTGGCCACAGAGACAGACAAGTACAGAGGGAATATAATGTGTCTTGTTAAGATGGCAGTTGTAGTGATGCCTCTACAAGCCAAGGGACACCTGGAACTACCAGGAGGTACAAAAGTGGCATGGAACCATCCTGTCCCTAGTACCTCCAAAGGGAGCATGGCCCTGCTAACCCCTGAATTCTGACGTCTGGCTTCAGCACTGTGCGGCAATCAATTTCTGTTGCTATAAGCCACCCAGTTTTTGGTACTTTGTTAAGGCAGCCCTAGGAAACCATGATACTTGTCTTCTCACTTTACCATTTTTCTACAGGAAGCTCCTTTACTTCCAAAATAAACTACTTGAACTATTATCTCAGAGTCTGCTTAACTAAAATGTATTTTTCCAATTAAGTTTTGAGTTTTTTAGAAAAAACATTGAGCTTTCTGTTGTTTTTAACCCTTCTGATAACTAGCAAACTATTCTCCATATAGTCAGTACTTAACAAAGGTTTAGAAAGGAAGTAAGACAGGAAGGGAAAGAAGGACGGAAGAAGGGAGAAAACAGTATAAAAAAGGCATACGATCCAAGTAGTTTGTGCACATAAACATGGATAAATGAAAAAGATAATACAGACCAAATCAGTTGAACTACTATTTGGAAAAGGCCAGTTTGTGGTTGTGTCACAAGAAAAGAATTTTCATACTCAGTTGTCTCATTACTCCTGTTTCTTTTAAATAAAATATAAAATATTAAGAAATAAATATGAAAAAAAAACCTAAATCTTATAAAAAAATTTGGAAACATTTTCAAAGTTCCCTGTTAGACAGACACTACATAAGTTTAAATGCTATTCATTGCAGGCTATATTCCTCTGTCACAATGGTCCCCTGAGAGATTTAAAGTACCAACATAAAACAGTTTCTTTGCTACTGTGAGTAAAGGTCAAGCACAAGTTATTCCCGTAGTTCTTGCTGACATAGCTGTGCTGAATAATTATATTTATGAACACTGCCATGAATATATTTATGAGAATGCAATCGTTTCTGTCTTTAAAAACAATTAAAGACTCCCCCTAGGGGAAAAATAAAAATGCTATTGTGTTATAAATCTTTTCTATAATTACTGGTAACATATTTCAAATACTAAAAGAAAAAATACTTTTACTTGAACTTTATGCATGTATACATTGACCAACTTTGGCAGCTCCTTTCATTCTACAGTCAACTATTTTCTCGGAAATACTGAAACAACCTTAGAGGAAAACTAGAGGAGAGTCTGGGAACAAAGGATGAACTCCAGGCCTCTCCCTCTACCACCACCACCTTAATATATACTCGCATGTTGACAAGAAACAGAAGAAAAGCCAGAAGATCAGAAGTCAGAAAGCTGGTAATGCATGGCAGCTGAGTGAGTGCAAAGCAGACCAGTACAACCGTGGGAACAGACTGTCAACCCATAGTTACTATTCAACATAATCTAAATGTAAGCACATGCTTTTGAGTTAGTAACATTGAGCAATGACCAGCCTAACTGTGTAACTAAAAGGATATTAAATTGTTTTGGTGTCATGTTTTAAAAGACTTCTATCAGCTGCAATTTTTCCAGTTAAGCTTCACACTTAATCCTGTTAGCCTAATATTTAATACCACATTATAGTTTTGAATTAACAGTTTTTCTTATAGTTTGTATATGATAGTATTATAACGTCAACAAAGACATAGTGCAAGTATTTCATAATTCCTTCTGAATTATTTTAGTGGGTCTGAGCTATTAAGAACCAAGCTCTATCATGGTAATTATGGGAAGAAAAGACTAAATAGGAAGGTCAAATATTTGATTATATAAAAGGCTCTAGAGTTCCAAATAATCACATACCTAACAAAAATCAATATTTTAAATACACACATCTATCATTTACCTAATTGAAATGCAAGTATCAATATCAATATCTGTGTCTCAGAAGATGTTACTTATATAAAGAATATTGGAAAAAAGAAGAAAATTTTCTCATTCAACAAATAATTATTGAGTGGCAAATAAATATAAGGAAATGTGTTAAGTACATGTGGGATTCAAAGTGAACAAGATTTAGACCCTATCCAGTAGTTGAAAAAAGCCTTGGTCACACATAATTTCAGTATAAAAGATTATACATTCAGTAATCTGAAAGTCAGAAAAATCAGTGTTTGAGTCTAAAAGAGGGAAGAACTACTACCAGCTGCGCAGGGAAGATATAATTGAGATGCTGAACCAGGCTAAGAGGACCTAAAACAATGGCTTTGGTGTTCGGACACAACTACAGATGGGAAGGAATTTGAGGGAGAAGAAAAGGCATAAGAAAGAGAGGAGCTATAAATGCACAAGCTGTGATCTGGTAACAAGTAGCCGTACTTGATCAGAACAATAGTACCTAGTGGTAGAAAGCAGAACATAAGGCAGAACAAAAGCAGGTAGAGGCCAGAATGGGAAGCCTTGCAAGTCAGGTCATAGAGTCAATGACGAGTTGAGGAAGGTCATTAGAAGTGTGAGAGTGGCACACTTACTGTAATGCAGACGGAAGTTTAATCTGGAGGCAGAATGTAGGATGCACTGAAATAGTAAGTGTTTAGATCAGGGGCTGCAGATCCAAGTGCTTATCAGGGCCAGAAAGATTCTGTAAAAAGCAGCTTCATGCTGGGTGTGGTGGCTCACGCCTATAATCCCAGCACTTTGGGAGGCTGAGGCGGGCAGATCACAAGGTCAATATATCGAGACCATCCTGGCCAACATGGTGAAACCCCATCTCTACTAAAGATACAAAAATTAGCTGAGCGTGGTGGTGCACACCTGTAGTCCAGGCTACTCAGGAAGCTGAGACAGGAGAATCACTTGAACTGGGAGGCAGAGGTTGCAGTGTGCCAAGTTTGCGTCACTGCACTCCTGCCTGGTGACAGTGCAAGCCTCCTTCTCAAAAAAAAAAAGCAGCTTCATTGAGTACCTACTCAGCTCTAGCTCATATGAAATTCAGCACATCCAATTCTGCCAATTATTTCAGTTATTCCAGAAAAACTGCAAATCCAGATTTTGATGTGAAATTTTCTAATTCATAAATGTCAAATAATTAACATTTAATTTATTGATTCATTGATTAATGACTGAAAGCCGAATTCAGTTTATGGGCTGTGAGTTTTCAATAGGATCACCACTAATAAGTATCTTAGAACGATGTTAGCATAAATTAATAAGGCATCAAATTGTGTAGTAATATTATTACATTTAACTATTCCTTCTTATAGCTTAATCAATAAATTAGGCTTTAAGACATAGTAGTTAACAAGTCTAAACCAATATGATTTAGAAGGTATTTAAAACAACTGGTAGAGGGCAAGACATGGTGGCTCACACCTGTAATTCTAGCACTTTGGGAAGCCGAGGGGGGCGGATGGCTTGAGTCCAGGAGTTCAAGACCAGCCTAGGCAACATGGCAAAACCCCAACTCAACAAAAAGTCTAAAAAATTAGCAGTGTGTGGTAGCAGAATCCTGTGGTTCCAAGCAACTCAGGAGGCAGAGGAGGGAGGACTGCTTGAGCCCAAGAGGTCAAGGCTGCAGTGAGCTGTGATTGTACCACTATATTGCAGCCTGGGCAACAGAGCAAGAATCTGTCTCAAATATAAAATAAAATAAAATAAAACAAAATGCCTAGCAGAAACATGTCATAGTCATATGAAATCATGAAACATATTTTGCATGAAAAATCTGATGGAATCATGTCATTGTTACACTCTGCGTATATACCATATACTTGTTCCCAAGGACAATCATGAATTTAAAGTCAGAAATAAGAAGATAGTACAGATATAGTTCTGAATGGAGGTTCCTTTTACTATCACTATTAATATGTTAAAATGATTAAATTAATAGCTCTGTTTTAGTACTTTACATACCCAGTCAGGAGGCTGTTTTCTTCCACAGCTAGTTTTAACAATGTAAATATTTTCAATACTTATTATATACATAAAGCAATCATCTGGTATTACTTTAATAAATATTTTCAGACCAAGTGCGTTGCTTCTGTAAGTTATGTGAAACAAAACGTTCTTCCTGAGACTTTGTGTTTCTCTTGTTCATGTTAAGCTTTTTTTTTTTTTAAGATTTGCTCATAGAATTAGGGATGTCTTTGGCAAGAAATAAGATGAAGGGGGCCTCCTCTGAATGAGTGTACAGTCCTGCTCTTGATAATTAAATAAAAAAAAAGAAAAGAAAAAAAAAAGGTCTTTAAGGAGGAACCAGAACCTAGGAGAGAACTCAAAGCAGGAAGAGAGAAAATATCAATTTCTGAGCAACTCTCTCCTCTGCATGAATCTCCAGGATTACAAACAGATCTGAAAGTCCCTATAAGGGATGGGAGAAAAAAAGACAGACTCAGTCAGGTGGAGATATGCCGAGAACCTGGCAGGAAGTGCAACCCCAGAGGGGCTTCCAAAATGAAAATGGGTAAACCATTTTGTAACCAAACCACATAATCAACATGCTTGTCAGTTTCTGGGTATTATCTATCTATAATTTTGGAGCCTTTTGTAAAATGTTGCTTAAATGATAAAGATGGGTGTCATCTCTGAGAAGAATCACACAGAAGATTTGTCTTTACAGAACCTCTCCAAGGCTAGTCTGAGGGTTTCAATAGTGATGAGTGAGAAATTCCAAAAAGTAAGGTAAGTTCTGGGAATAAAGTTCAAGGTCAGAAAGTCATACTGTGAAGTCTTTTCTCTCTATACATTTTACAAGGTCAGGGTTTGATTTCTTTTGCTTTAAGAGGACCAGTTGGTTTCCCTAACAACTTTGTATCCAACTTCAGGGGAATCAAGTAAGTACCTTATAAATACATGAGATTGTTGGAAACATTTTGTAAAGAAATACTGATTTCTAAGCGTCTATGTAACTGCACCTATATTAAGCAGGAAAGCCTCTACATGTCTTTGCCCATGCCTATGTCCTGAATGGTATTGCCAAGGTTTTCTTCTAAGATTCTAACAATTTTATGGTTTTGAGCTTTACATTTAAGTCTTTAATCCATCTTGAGTTAATTTTTGTATAAAGTGTAATGTCACTCTATTATTTTCATCATGAAGTAATAGAGGGACATTTGAGAATTGGAGAGTTCACAGAGGTATTGGGATGTAAACTGTGTAACTATCAAGAAACTGCTTTTTATTTCTTTTTAAAAATAAGAATAACAGTGGCATTCATGAGTACCTGCTATATTCAGGGCACACTTCTGGGTGTTCCTTATATATTACTATATTTAGTTCTCACAAATACATGGGGGAGATCTTGATTTTATTCTTCCTTTAAAGATAAAGAAACTGATTCAAAGAGGTAAATTTTCTTATTGAAAGTCACACAGTTTGTATTTCCACGAGTAACCCAAAGACATTTTCCAAAATACTGTAAACAGGTATAGTTTGGCTTCTCTTTCTATTTGAATGCCTTTTATTTTTTATCTTGCCTTATTGCTCTGGCTAGGATGTCCAATACTATGTTGAATAGGAATGGTGACAGTAGACATCCTTGTCTTATTCTGGTGTTCAATGGGATTGCCTCTGGCTTTTGTCCATTCAGTATGATGTTGGTCATGGGTTTTTCATAGATGGTTCTTATTATTTTTACATCACTAATTATTATTAAAGTCAAGAAACAATAGATATTGGCAAGGCTGTGGAGAAATAGGAACGCTTTTACACTCTTGGTGGGAATATAAATTAGTTCAACCATTGTGGAAGAGAGTTTGGCAATTCCTCGAGGATCAAGAACCAGAAATACCATTTAAACCAGCAATCCCGTTACTGAATATATACCCAAAGGAATATATATCATTCTACTACAATGATACATGGAAACATATGTTTATTACAGCACTATTTAAAAACCAAAGACATGGAACCAACCCAAATGCCCACCAATGATAGACTGGATAAAGGAAATGTGATACATATACACCATAGAATACTATGCAGCCGTAAAAAAGAATAAGATCATGTCATTTGCAGGTACATGGATATAGCTAGAAGTCATCAACCTCAGCAAACTAACATAGGAACAGAACTCAACCACCACTTGTTCTCACTCATAAGTAGGAGCTGAACAGTGAGAACAAATGGACACAGGAAGGGGAACCACACATACTACAGCCAGCTGGGGGATGGGGAGCAATGGAAGGAAGAACATTAAGACAAATAGCTAATGCATGCAGAGCTTAAAACCTAGATGACGGGTTGATAGATACAGCAAACCACGATGGCACACGTATACTTATATAACAAACCTACACATTCTGCATTTGTATCCTGGAACTTAAAGTAAAATAAAAAAAAAAATAAAGTAAAAAAAAAAAAAATAAAATAAAATAAAACTTGGAGAGTGGTTCCAATACTCTGTGAAACTGTTTCATGAATCGTTATCGCTTGACTGTATTTACAGAGTATTATAAACTTATTCATGTCACATATATTAATTACTGTCAAATCTGATATTCTACTCTTAAGTTTTGTAAACCTGAATTTATTTCCTGATTCAAAAGCATTGTTTCCTTAGACCTCTTTGTGTTCTTTTCTATTCCAACACCAGCCATTAAAATAGGCTTAATTTCCAGGACCATTCTTCACAAAGGAATGAAATGCACCTCATCTGGGAAGAATAACTGCATAATGAGTATATTTTGAGTACATTTATGGACTATACTTTATCAGTATAGTCCATAAATTTTCAGGGAGATGCCAAAAACACTCTAGGTAGATGGCAAGTATTCTGTGTAATCGTTACTCCTGTCTATCTTGCCTCATTACAAAAGCAATCCAAATCCATGTCTACAAAGTAATACACCACTACAGGAATGGGGCTGGTTGGGGCGCTCATAAAGAGTAAAATGAAGAGATATTTCTCCACCAAAGCCAAGGGTCTACTGATTCTCTGCCATCTTCCTCAGAAATTTGAGAAACATAGAAAGAAATTAAATAGGCAACATAAATACGCCATCTAAAAAATCAGATTGAAGGAGACTACGGTGCAAACATTTCTACATGAGCTACAGTTACCAGAATATATGTATGAACCATGGAGAGGAAAGAAATATGGTTCAAAGAGTCTGGTCATGGAGAGGAACAAAGGGACTGGGGACACTTTAGGGAGAGGGGTCAGACCTATGCCAATGCTCATTAGCCTATGGGATAGACCCTGAGAGAAATGCTTATAGAAACAGTCTGGGTTCCTGGACCGAACCAAACATGGAACATTGTCTTCAGGAAGTATGAGGCTATCATTCAGCTCTTCCTGTCTCTCCAGCTAGCAAATGTGTTAAATAAGATTAACCCTGTGGTCCAACATAGTAGACCTAGGGTAACTGTAGGGACCCTTTCATTCAGAAGCAAATTCCCCACCAGCTTGTGAATACAACCTTTGTGCTTTCTCTTTTCATACTAAGAGTGTAAATTGACAAACATCTGATCAAATGAAGTGTCTTGTATGGTATGATTATGTTTGTGATATACTATTAGTCAAGGCATCACTAAATAAACAAGGAAGAGAATAACACATAGGCAAAAAATACAGATGCTTTACCTACAGCATCTCATTTAGGTCTCATTAAACCTCAGTTAATCTCATATTATTTTTACACATAAGGAAATTGAGATTAAATGATTTGCCCAATATATGCAAGTGGCAAAACTGAAATACAAAATCTAGGTCAGTCCAATTTCAAAGTCCATGATATTTACACTCCAAAGAAATGCAGATGGTGAATATTTTCTAATTTTAATAGATGAAAAAGAATGAAAGCAGATCAATGAGTAGTCCAGCAAGGAGGTACATACCTGCAGAGATTAAAAAAAATAAAGTGGAACATTTCCAGGATTCGTGTGAGTACTCTTGTCCCTGTTTCTTACTATTACTCTGTTCCTCCTGGAATCTCGCAAGATATCGCAGCATCCCTTAAGCAACCTAGATGGAGTTCTCTGACTTACAATGGAACACATCCTACTACATTCATGAGCTACAGAGGCAGCAGGTCCTTAACTGGTAACCAAGAAAGCTGGAAGAGCTTCAGATCTATCTAATGTTGTGAGGACTATACTCTTATCATGAAAGAGACAGAATCAACATTTCATTTGAGAAAGTACAGCTGTATTGCAGAGGACTTCAACACAGCTTTAACCACTTGAAACTAGACTATGTATACCACTATCTTAACAATAAATAGCTTTATAATTCTGAGATTTACCATTGGTTGTGAAATTTTTGCAAAGGATAATATGAAGAGTGCATAAAATTATTCATTTGTTTCCACCTTGCTTGTATCCACCACTAATCTGTGAGCATCATTTTTCTTAAAACTTCTTTGGTTATCTAATACATCTACTACTGATTATGTTTGAGTGTACCAAATTGAAAAGCAACAGCTAAATGGGCACTAAATTATACAATCCTTTGCAAGATTAACCACTTTTGTGGTTAATTAGACAACAGAAGGAGAGTACACTAAAATAATTATCATTTGTTTTAATAAGCTTTTTATTTAGACAGAAAGTAAATTTGCTGGAATCTTACCATCTCTCAGGTCAGTGATTTACTGTTTTCCAGCTGACGCCAAGCTTTAATGAGGCTTCACAGCATTATGACTTGGAATTTTCACACATAAGATGAATATTCTCATGTGTGTCCTCTGAGAGCCACACCCTACTGTTTTAGGATTAGGCTTTCATAAGCTACACATGACTAGGCATTACATCTTACAAGCCTCAAGAGGAAGTGGTTAGAGTTCGGCCTCTCTCGCTAGACTACTCAGATTTAAATTCTGACTCTGCCACTTACTAGCTGCATGACTTTGGACAGAAAAGACAAACTTTTCTGGGCCTCAGTTTCAAATGAGTTAGGTAATACCTCAAAACACATAGTAAACTTTCAGTGTTACTAGAAGGATAATGTAAAGTCCTTCCTTCTCTCCCTACCCTTCACAAAACAGAATGAGATTATTGCAAAGATGGTGCCTTGAAAAAAGAAAAGTTGAGAAAGAAAACCCTAAAATTTCTAGGGCCAAGTTCAAAGTGGGTCCTATTCTTTATACCCTCAAAGGCAAAAGAAGACAAAGCAGTCTCTGGCCTTTGTCAGAGTGAGATAACAAAAGGAGTAGGCAGAAAAAAGAAACTATCTTTTGGAAGATGTACAGAATTGACATAGCAGCGGCTCTCTCTTCACCCTCCCTTCAATTTCACACTTCCTTTTTTCAAGATGAATGAATCTGAAAATTCTGTCCACTGACTTGGGAACTGGTGATTGCTTCTTGTCTCAAAGGTGTACCTGATGCCATTGGAACTAAAGAAAGGGGCAATACAAAAAATACTGGCAGACTGCAATCCCATCATTTGGCAAGGAAAGGTAGGAAGATAATAAAATAGAGTCATTCCTGGATGTCCCATACCGGAGCACTGTGCAGGTTCCCACAAAGCCTTCTAAAAGTCCACCACATAAACCTTATGGAAAGATAGGCCTTTGGATGTTCACCCCATAGAAGGAAGTGAGGACTGGTTCAGTGTGAGTCAGAGAAGCAGTGATGACTCCCCAAGGGAGGCCAGACACACCCTGGCTGCCACAGGAGAACTGTCTTCTCCCCTTTCAGCTCCAAGCCTCAGCACTAGGAGAACAGGACAGGGAGGAGGGAGGCAAGTGTCTGAGGGGAGAAGACATGCTCACACCCCAAAGCCCACACCCTCCACCACGGGTTTGGGCCACAGTGACATATACTGAGGAGAGAGGGGAGAGAGTAAGGTGTGGAAGGAAGGAACTTGGGGTCAAATGTGAGACTGAAATATTAAAGAGGATGGATAACTCACTCCTGACACCAGTTTATTCTTACTAAATTAAAGTGACTGAAAAGTGACAGAATTGGACCAAGAAGGCTTTAAGACAGATGAATTCATAGCAGGAGAATCACAGCAGGAGAATCCTCAGGAGGCAGTTTTCACCAAAAAAAAAAAAAGAGAGAGAGAGAAATAATTTGATGTCTAGTCCTTATGAGTTGAGAGTTCCGAATCAAAACATATTCTTACAAAAATAGATATTACAATCTCTGCCATGGTCATGCACACTGCACAAATCTGTGCTCAGGATCATCCTCCCCTCAGCCAGGATCTATCCCTCAGCAAAACCAGTGGTGGTGGGTGGGGGAAGGTACAAACTCTTTATCTCAATTTAACATTTTAGCCTCTTAAAATAATTTTTTTGCTTTCCCTAAGCAATTCTCTAAGTTTGGGAAGTAGAGCCATCCTATTCTTTTTAATTTCTCTGACCATTCCATCATTATGGCTTCTTCAGTTTTAAACTTAAAAAGATAATTTTCATGAGAGTAATATATACTTACTCAGTATGGAGTTTATTATACAAAATGAGCTATTTTTCTGAAAAAACTTAAAATATTAGAATAAAATGCTAAAAATAGCAATGATCAATAAGGGAAGCACTAAGAAATATTACTGTACTTCTTCCTTAATTATCCTTTAATATTTCTTTCAATATTATCCTTAATGTTTTTCCCAAACAAAAGCGATATGTCTACAAAGCAAAAATATACCCAAAATCTTTTTAAGGGTTGGGAGTGAAGTAAGAACTTATTTTCTTTTAAGTTGTTTGCTGACCTTACCTTGTACCTCAGGATTATGCAAGCCTAAGCAATTTGGGAAACTTCTTTCTTTGTTGCTTAAGTTAAGCAGTGACACTAAATCCTCCCACTTTGTCACTTCCTGATACTACACTTAACGTTATTAGAATGCCCACTATCTGCCCATTATTGAACTTGACCATATCTGAAATAAACTATAATCAGATGTTGCAACTTGTGATGGATGCTTCTGTAAATAGAAGATCTCAGTCATCTCTGACCTTATGCCAAACTGTCAGAATGGGTGAGTTCCCGATATAGGCTCTGAACTCTAGAAGCTAATTCCAACCCAGTCAGTGAACGTATAAGGAAAAAAAAATGTTTCCCCATAACAGGGCAAGGCAGAATTTTCCCAGTTCTTGTGTCCTTTATGAGGCCCATTCTGCCAGGATTCAGACACTTTTGTTTCCTTAACCCCTTATTTTAATTCTGGATCCCCTGTACTTGGCTTCTGATCTTGGTCTGTAGATCTGTGTCCTCCTGAATCAGTGTAGGCTTGGTCTGCTTTGAGCTCAGCCCCTGGTGGTCCTGCTTTTTAGACACAGTCAGTCCTCTGCTTCAGCAGCACTCTACCTTCTCCCTTATGCCCAGCCTCCCAGCTTTGTTCAATCTTTGCCTGCATCCTCACCTTTTCTTCCTTGTCTCATCAGCCAATGCCCTGGATCACACCCACCAGCAGGGCTAGATAGGGACATCAGGTAAGCCAATACATGGTAGGGCTTATACAGACTGCAGTCAGCCCCTTCCTCAAATATTTGAACTCCAGTGGGAATTCAAGAAGCTTAATCTCAGACATAAAAAAAATGAATTTACTCTCTGGTCTCAAGCTATTTTCGTGATAAAGTTTTATAGATAAGAAGATAACTTAGATAAAATAATACCATTCTTCATTAACATTTTTACATTTAACCTATTTCCTAGCAGGCTCTTGATGAAACACCTCATCCACTAGTCCCAGATCCTTCATTATGGTAGTATTACCTACTGCTGCAAATTCAAGTTTGTCCTTTCTCAGGCTTTTTTTCTATTTTATTTTGTTTTTACATTCTATAGACATTATACGAACTCTTAAGAAGGTAACTTTTAGCCCACATTTTTCTGAAAGTCACTGATGAATTAAAACACATTATCGTCAGCTTTAGAGAATATTGTGCTGTGGGCTCAGGACTCAGGTGAAGCTTACAGTGTTAGGCAAAAAGGACACGCACCATCTTGGCTAAGTCCCAGCAAAGGAACTTTGCTGCAAAAAAGCAAGCACTCAGACACCCATGAAGCTGATGATTTTTGAATGTTTTAGTGAAATGCTTTTGCTTTGGATCTTTTGCTTAGATTTTTGCACTAGTCAAAATAGCTCTTGTTATAATATTTGCCACATTAAGATTTTGCAAATACTTATTTTATTCTCCATTGTCCACCATTCCTACTTAAAAACATTACCATACCTAAGATCATGCATATATTTTCACCACTGTGGATGGAACATCACAGAGTTTAGGAGTCCTGACAAATATGCTATTTTAACCAAAGGGTAGCAAACGAAAAAGCTCAACAGACCATCTTCCCTAACCTCAAGAATATAATAAGACAGATCCTGAGAGAAAAATTCAGGTTGCATTCAAGGCCAACACAAAGAGATATAATTTATTCTTTCCTGGGAACACCTTTGACACAAACAATATCCACAATATCCGTAAAAGGAGTATAATTCCATTTAAGCAATGTAATACAGTGAAATACAGACTTCATGCAACTTTTGCCTTCAAGCTAGGAATTCTTTGTAAGTCTAAGTCTGAATTTTTCCCTATTGCAAAAGAATATGAAAGTATTTCTGGAGTAGAGCAAGATTATTTTTAAAAAGACTGTTTTAAGTTAGAGAAATATAACTCATTACCTGAAAGACTTTATTTCTCCTCCCCACCTTCTTGGTTTTTGAAATTATAATTAGTACCACAAGCACCATAACACAAATCCATTTTTTTTCCTTAGCTTTTTACATTTTACTTCTGATTTCTTATGACCTCAAAACTGACTATTAAAGCTAGTATTGAAAAAAAATTCTGAATCAGAAAACTTAATGAAGTTTCTATTTTATGATCTGAGGTGGCTTCATCATGTTTTCTCCAGACACTTTCAACCAAGCAGAAGGCTGAGATAATTAGCAACTTAGAAGTCAGAAGAAGAAGATGGTGTTGTCTACCCACAGTACTTTGAATAAAGCCTTAGAGGCCATCATAGAGGCTGTGAATAATGAAAAATGTCATAGGAGGCCCATTGTCTTTGAAGTGATAAAGGTCTCACTAACAATCAATAACACCATTCTTTTTTTGTAAAAGAAGGCAGAACAGAAATGGTTCAAATAGTTCTCTTTCAGGCAAATATATTGGTGTTAACCCTCTCTCTGTATGCTGTTTGGTAACTGCAACCAAGAATCAAAGCATGTCAAAATTGTTCTCTCTTTTAGGCAACTACCACTTTAGAATTTCTACAGTGCACCTATTGGTTAATTTCTGTTAAAACATATAGGTCACTTCTGCATTCAAGAACTGAATTTGACTCCGAGGTCTGGGGCAAGGGATTAAAATAACTCAAGCTGACCAAGATGAGTATGAGTCTACAGTAAGTTAAAACTACTGTATTAAATATAAATGGCAAAAATTCAAATCAAGACATTATAGTTTCTAAGCAATTTCACATTTTTATGGTTTACTTCCTTTCTTTTTATTTTTAAAAATATATGCTTATACCTCTCTAACATTTTAATTTTACTTGAAAAGCAAGTCATTCTTCCCATCCAAACAAGTGGAACTCTAATTTTACAAATGACATTTAGTGTGTTTACACATGAAAAAGTAACTAACCATTTATGAAGCCTGCATTGTTAGAAATAGTCTTTCATACTCACTGTTAGAGGTATGGCTACAAAGCCCATTAACTTTCTAGCCTCATCACTTGCTACTTCTCCTCACTTTCTCTTCTCTAACCATGATAGCCCCTTTGTTATTCCTGGTAATCACTTGGAATACCCTGGCCCCAGGGATTTGCACTTGTTGTCCCAGCTGCCTAAAACCATCATCTACAATATCTATTTGGATCATTCTCTCATCCCTTTCAAATCCTTGATAAAATGTCACATTTTCATTGAGGCTGGCCCAAGCTATCCTATTTGAATATACAAACTCATTCTCCCTTGTGGGACTTCTGATCTTATTCTCTGTCTCCTTTCTAGCCATGTGTCACCTTGTAATAATAATATATAGTTTTGTAATTTATTTTGTTTATTTTCTGTCTCTCTCCAATAAAGCGCAGCTTCACGAGAGTGGGATTTTTGTTTGCTTTGTTCAGTTTGTGTTCCAAATACATAGAAAAGTGCCAAGTAGTCAGCAAATAATTGTTGAATGCAAAAGTTGTTTTGCTAGTAGTAGTGATGGTTTTGAATACATCACTACTTGCTTACTAATTGGAATAATGGAAATACAAAGCAAATAAAAACAAACTGCCCAAGAAACCCAAAGATTTTGGTGAATAGTCCCAAGCAGTATCCAACTGATTTATTCAGTCACAAACCACATAAAGAACATAGAATTAACAGACTTTCTGATTGGGAAAATGATGTTAAAAGTAACCTAATTCAATCATGTAATTGATACTGACTTCTTGCTTCTTTCAGTGGCTTAGTGTAAATTTTATGAAAGCAGGGACTTTAGATTATTTGTATGTCCTCTAATTTATTCCATTCCAGATTGCCAATGAGGCCACAATAGCTGCAAACTAGCCTCCACAGTTTATAGATCTAGTAGGTACATGTTTTAAAAGCTGTTTTTCTGTTCCACTAGACTTCTTTCTTTCATATATTATGCTCACATCTTTAGCTTGGGTATTACAAGGTGTTTAGTTCAGGCAGGTTAATAAACTGCTTAAGGCTGGTGAAAATTAAAATAAGGTAGCTCTGCAATTTCTAATGTGATCATTTCTAGAATTACTTCAGCCCAGAATCCTTCCTCTGCAGTATTTACCAGTCCTTCAATGAAACGGAGAAACTGAAAATTCCATGGTTTGCACTGGGAATTAAGTTGGAATTGTTGAGTGTCACAATGGTGCTTCTCAGAAATAAAGCTTAGTAAGTAGTTATGTCTAATGAGCTTATTCAAAGAATCTCAAAACTGTAATAGGGAGCACAAATAGAAAATCAATCTGCAAGTTGGAGGGTCACACAAAAAAGCAATGAGGAGCTAAAACTAGAAACCTGAATTTTCTTTTAAAAATATCTATTGTTTCTTTACACAGGCCACTGTAAATTACAAAACATTTCACTTTAGCCTATACAGCAGTAAAACAGACTTTTTTTGTTCAAACATACATCATAATCTTCCTACAGTGAAAAAGGTATTTGAGTAATTTATTTAATAAATATTATTTACTTTCTTGAGTCATATGACTTCAAATTTTATTTCCTAAATACAAAACAAAAAGCATTCTTTGGGGGAATTTATTTGTATTGTTATAGTTTTTTACATATCACTATAGCTTATAGTTAAAGAAGAGAAAAGTATAAACATGAAAGCAGAAGTTGTTAAAATAGTCTCAGACATCTATTTTATATTATCTATAGGCCTGAAACAAATATTTAAGGCAAATACTTCTTATAAAAGTAAGAAACATCTTCTGGAATTCCTTGTTTTCAAAAATGAATTTTAAAATTCCAGTTCTCAGTATGAATTTTCAAATTAATAACTGACACTTGCCCTGAACCCCCAATTTATAGCAAACAACCTTTTCCTGTTCCATAGAAATGATATGGGTCATTGGGTAGGATTTACCTCAAAGTCCTCCCACATCTTGTTTACAAATATAACTTTCCCTGTTCCCATCCTTCTTTGTGGCCTAGTAGGTAATAGTTTTCTTCTAATCAAGGCTAATCCCTCTAAATGTGTTTGAATATGGACCCCTGCAACATTCTCAGGAATACTATTTTCAAACTTTTCTGGAATTGTTGACTCCAGTATCTAAACATGGTCAAAGTTCTTCCATGTCAACACCCTCCCCGAAAAATAAAATCTCTATCCTATCTCACTCCCCTCCCAACCTATTTAACACACACACAATGATGGATATGAGAATAGCACCAAGCAGCACTTTCTGAACCTACCAGAGGGTTATGTAAATAGACAACCTGATACTAAGGTTAATACCCACACAGGCTGGTCCCAGGAGTTCAACAACTTCCTGAGAGTTCAAAAGAGGCACGTGAATGCTGAATCAGTCACTATTGGTCCAATTATTAAACCAGTTATCTGTAAAGCTAAATATTATACTTTGCTTTTACATCAGCAGTGGTTAATTTTTTAAAAGAAAATTAGATCTTTAAAATTATTCCAAAGACATACACTATAAGGGAAAATTTCTATTATTGAAACATTAAAAATAAATGTATTTTTCTTTATAAAAAATTTCAATACTGAAACTCAACATAATATGTTAAATTAAAGGGTTTCAATTAAAAAAAAAAAGTTAAAGACCAATAAATAATACAAAGACCCAAACTGAGGGAGGGGGAAGAATAAAGAATGTATATAAAAAATTTAAAATGAAAACATTATAAATGGCCAGTAAACATCTAGAAAATACTTGTATTTACTGGTAGTAGTGAAAAAATACAAATGAAAATAACAAAAAGAACCACTTGTTACCTATAAAGCTGGAAAAGATGTCCTGTGCATCTGTGGAAATAGTCACTGTCAGGAAAATTGGCACAGCCTTTCAGTAAGATATTTGTCAATATATGACAAAAGCATTACACTTTTATAATTTATTCTAATTTATTTTAATAAAGTAGCACTGTCACTTATTTAATAATTACAAAATGCTGAAAGCATTTTAAATAACTTAGAACATATTTTATCCATGAGATTAAATATTATGGATTTCCCAGGTTATTAAGGTGAAACAAAAATTGTTTTCTTTAGGTCTTAGAGTTTTTAAGATAAAAAATAAATATATTTGGTGAATAAGAGGGATCTAGTGTTCTGTCTTTTATTTTTTTATGTCAGGTTAATTAAATAAAATATAATGTAATATAATACAACTCATCATATTTTAGTGTACAGTTTGATGCATTTTGACAATAAAGATATAAAACATTAT
Organism: Cacajao melanocephalus; assembly: GCA_963573385.1. Lineage (NCBI taxonomy): Eukaryota > Metazoa > Chordata > Mammalia > Primates > Pitheciidae > Cacajao > Cacajao melanocephalus. The sequence continues at coordinate 27,544 of CAUYLG010054840.1, forward strand.
CGTCATCTTCACAAGTACCCTTATATCCCTTTGCAGTCAATTCCCACTCTCTCTCCCAGTCACTGTTTTCTGACCTTTTCATTTTTGCTTTTCGTAGCATTTCATATGAATAGAATCCTATAGAATGTAGCATTTTGAGTTTGACTTCTTTTATTTAGCATGATGTTTTTGAGATTTATCAGTGTTGTTTTATCACCGGTTTGTTCCTTTTTATTGCTCAGTAGTAGTGGTATAGATACACCATAATTTGTTTATTAATTTACTAACCAAGACATTTGAGTTGTTTACAGATTGTAGCTATTATGAATAAAACTGCTATGAACATTGGCATATATGTCTGTGTGTGGATATGAGATTTTCTTCCTCTTAGCTAAATATCTAAGAGCTTGATTGCTGGGTAATATATTAAACATATACTTAACTTAAGAAATTACCAAACTGCTTTCCAAAGTGGCTTTCCATTTTATGTTCTCAACATCAACCTATGATAATCTTAACTACACCAAGTTTTTGTCCATAGTTGTTACTGTTTGTGTTTTTAATTTTAGCCACTCTAGTGGGTATGAAGGGTTTGTTGCTGTGGTTTTGATTTGTATTTCTCTGGTAACTAAAGATGTTGCACATCTTTTCATATGCTAATTTGCCATAATCATCTCTGGTGAAGGGTTTGTTCAAATATTTTGTCCATTATTGGGGGATTGCTTGCTGTCTCGTTATTTAGTTATTTTTGTTATATGTCTTTTATTTAAAATGTGCTTTATAAATTTTTCTTTAAGTCTGATTTTCAGTCATTTTCTGAACAGTGTTTTTCAAGGAACAGAAGTTTTAATTTTGATAAAATAAAATTTATCATTTTTTTTCCTTTTATGTTTTATGCTTTTGTGGTCATTCCAAGAAATGTTTACCCATTTAAAATTAAAAAATATTTTCTTTTATGTTTTACTAGTTTTCTAGTTTTAGCACTGATATTTAGGTTTATAATCCATTTTGAGTTAATTTTTATATAAGGTGTTTTATAAATTCTTTTAGTTTTCTTTCATAGATGGATATCCAGTTGTTTCAGCAATATTTATTGAATTACTTTAGCATCTTTGAAAAGCTCTTCACTCTTAATTTAAAAACCTATTCATTTATTCATTTATTTATTTTTTGAGATGGAATCTCACTCTGTCCCCCAGGCTGGAGTGCAGTGGCTCGATCTCAGCTCACTGCAATCTCCACCTCCGGGTTCAAGCAATTCTCTGCCTCAGCCTCCCGAGGAGCTGCGATTACAGCTCTCGCCACCATGCCTGGCTAATTTTTGTTTATATTTTTAGTAGACACAGGGTTTCACCATCTTGACCAGGCTGGTCTTGAATTCCTGACCTTGTGATCCAGCTGCCTAGGCCTCTCAAAGTGCTGGGACTACAGGTGTGAGACACTGTGCCAGGCCTAAAAAGAAACCATTTATTTTAAAACATTTACTAAATTCTCACAAAATTCACATAAATGCTTTTATAAAATATTAATAATATTATTAGAATGTTAATTACATCATTAAGTAAAAAGAAAAAGCTGGCAAAGCAAAACACTGTGTACATACCTGGACTATATGTACCAAATGTTCACACAGGGGTTATTGGGTTAATCATGGGTAATTTTACTTTTCTTTTATGTATTTCATTAATTTTTTCTTTACTAGTGTATATATAAACCACAATAAATATTTTAAAATTGTATTTATTAAGATTTTTGATTCAATGTTTCTTCAGTTACCTTTTTATTTAAGCTATGAGTAGAATTAATAATTACATCAGTAAATCAAATAAGGATGTACTAAGTCAGGCAGAAAAGGGGGAAAAAAGTCTAGTTAATAGTACATTAGCATTTGCTAAAAGCACGTCAGATTATATTTGACAATTTTACTGTGAAATTAATATTTTCAAAGGAAGAGACTCAGAATTTTAAAGTCAAACCAAATGTTCTCAACAGAACATATCCTTAAGAAGATAAAAAGTCAATGAATGATTTAGCCATAAAATTTCATGTTATAGTTTTGACCTCCTTCCTCACACTCACAGGTCACCAGGAACTTTCCACTAGTATCATACAGTACATACAAAACATAAAGAATAATTTGATTTTCTTTTCTTCCTAGATTTTAAGGTAGAAAAATAAAAACGAAAACTATTAAGATTTCTCTTTCTTATTTCATAAGAATGATAGTTGTTTTGGCAGGGCGGAACTTGCCTTTTCAGGAATTTCTTATTTGCATTGACAGTGTCAGTGATGTAAGTGATCTTGCAGGCGTGTGTGTGTGTGTGTGTGTGTGTGTGTGTGCAGGTTCTATGACTATGGCATTATACAGCACAGAACCTAAGATAAATTGAAACATGGCAAAAATTATAATTAGTACCAAGTGGGTGTAGTGTAAGAGCTAAAAAAGCAAAGTAGAAGTCGGAATTCATTTTCATATCCAATTCAAGTGTCTGAAGCTAGCTCTCGGGTGATTTCTGATTGTTAAAATTATATTTCTTTTGAGCATTTTGAGTAGTAAAAAGATATTGCTTTTTCCACTGACTAACTTCACAGAATACTTATTTGGCCAAGTATTGTGGGTGGTCATTTTATACCTTATTCAAACATTATTTGGAAAAGTTCTGGGAACCCATTTTATCATGGTCTGAATGTTAAGAGCATTTATAATATAAAAGGGAAAGGCAACTCCATTAGAAATACTCCTAGAAATAGAATATATTGTCAATTTATTTGTAAATCCCAAGCACAGTATGATAACCTCAACAGAGGAAAAAGTTAGCAAAGAAATACAGCATGCAGAATATATTGTTAATTTATCTGCAAATCCTAAGCACAGTGTTTTAACCTCAACAGAGGAAAAAGTCAGAAAAGAAATGCAGCATGCAGAGGAAGTACAAGTGTTATATAGCATTGTTAGTAATTTGGGGAAAAAAAACTGGAGACGCCCTATGTGGTCTGTGGGTAAATAATTTTAAAATAAATTATGGCACATGTATACAGGGAAATATTCTCCAAATATTAAAAATATAATGTGGTTCAAGAACATTCATTGATATAAAATATGTTATATATAATTAAGACCTGATTAAAAATTGGGAATAATTTTCATTACTGTCTTTTGCTTATCTAGTATCTTAAAAAAATTTGTAAGTAAAATTAGTAGAAACGTGTGAGATCTTAAGGCACAGCTATTGGAATAATACTACTGTAAAAATATGATTTAAGCCATACCTTTAAAAAAGGTTACTGACAAGTATACAGTATAGTATTTTAGTTTGTGTTTAATAATTATATTTTAAAAAACAAATTTGCTTAGAATTAAAGCAATCAGACATTCCCAGTAAAGTTACAAACCACTTTCTTACCTTGCTGCTTCTGTGGATGTATTGTGTAACTTGAAGGATGAAAATATGGCTTGTATCCTGCAGGGCTTTGTGGGGCATATGGTCTAGGCACTGGGCTATTTTGCTGTGGCTTGTTCCCAGAGCTTGTCTGTGGTGGCATAAACCAGCTAAAACCCAAAACCCAAATAAAAAATATAAGGAAATAAAAAAAAGATGTTGCCATAGTCTTTCTCCATAAGAGGGCAGCTCCTGATCAGCAGGGTTTCTTCTCTCAACTGCAGGGAGTGTGGAGCAGAGACCTCTTTCTGCTATTAACACAAGACGCTTTAGCTTTCTATACTATCTGATCTGGGTTGAAAGTTTAGTAAATTTATGATGAAACTATTGTATGTTATCTTAAAATATGCTCATTTAGAAAAGATATTTTTGTGATACCAAGAAATATTCAACAATAAGAAGACACAAATATAGTACAAAGCAAGACTTGGGCTTCCCAGATACAAATGTTGTAAGCAAAATTTTCCTATCATGGAGAGGAGTAGGATAACTTAATGGTTTAGAGCTGAAGTATGGGGTTAGGTCATTCTTCATATGAATCCTTGCTCTGCCATTTATCAGTTTTGTTTACACAGGTGAAATACTTAACCTTATTATCTCAGTTTCCTTAACTATTAAATAAAATAAGAAAAGTGTCTATCCTATAGGGTTATTTTGAAGATTCATTGATGAAATACAAGGAAGATACGTATTTTGTGCCTTCACAGCATTGAGCATGTGCTCAGTAATAAATATACATCAATGCTAGGGGTCCATACTCCCTGATAACTCATGCATATGCTATAGTTATTTTTTGTTCAGTGAAGGCTTAGATGTGTGGAAGGAGAACTTGCTTGCAGGTAAGGGGGAGTGAGGCCATGTCTTATTAGACAAGAGAGAGTAATAGCATCAATATAATTTAAAATGTATTAGTAAAACAGATTTCATACACATATAAAGTTTCATCAAGCCCTAGAGATATAATCTAAGAAAAGAATTTGATCTTTCTCTGGTTTTTAGTAGATAAGCATCCTCCCTTCATCTTAAGTCATCAAGATAAAAACTATTACTTTTGATACCATATCCAAACAGCTTTTTAGGATTTCACATTGCACATCTTTCTTATAAGCCTTCTCGAAACCTCTCTTTATTATCCAAAAATGAATACAAATCTACCAAATCTGTTGGCATCAGTTGACTTTAGCACATGCATCCAGGTATTCAGGTTTTTCTCCATGGCCAGAATGCAATGCTCTATGTTCTCAATAAGTGTGACTCCAATCACGTGGGCAGATGGAAAGAACAAACTTCAGTTTATTTTTTCAAAATTATGTTCATAAAGCCCATCTGGAGCTACTTAATGTATATTCCCTTGCGCACACACACATACACATATAACCACATAAACATATGTAAGCATAAATTCAGCCATTATATTCTAAAAACAAATATTAAAGGTCAATTTGTATTGTCTACAAGGTGAGTAGGACAATTTAAAATGAAAACATCTGAAATGATCACCAGATAACAAATAGGCTTTTTGAGGGGTTGTAGCATTGCAGGGAGACATGAAATATTTTTTAAAAGATATTATTATTAATATCTTTTGAACATCTGCAATGAATTTATAAAATTAAAGTTAAAATTTAAATGAATATTAGAAAAATTATGAGTAAACAAAAGTAAAGTGAAACAATAAAATGGTCTTTTACTTAACAATCTACTATTTATTAAATTTACTTTTGCTTTCCAGAGTTTGTTTAGTGATTAGGTGTGTGACACTAATATTCTTTTAATCATAGATTCTGTAGCTTGCTGAGACATCTCATCCTAAAAGTACTTACATATTTTATGTAATAGTAATCACAATATAGGAAAGAGTACAGGTCTAATTTTCAAAATGTTACATATGTACCCCAAATATACTAGCCCAAATCCTAACTTCTAGTTCAAGAAATTGTCTAACTTGACTTCAGGCTTTCCTTTCAGGGCATCGTGTTTCTCATCTGTAAAATAAAAATATTGCCCTATATGCTAGAATTCAAAATCCAGACAGGTATTTCCAAATTTCACATTCTCATCATGCTGCCTAGGAAAGTCTGTGACTACTATTCATTAAGTCCTGTTATTGCTCTCACTTAGCTCCAAACAACAGATGGCTGGAAACTGTAACTGGACACCAGGGTCTATCTTCACAAGTCTTCCAGTGGAATTATCGTGCGTAAGGGAAAATGGGACATAAAAATACAAATTATAGAACTCGAGACAGAACCTAGTTCTACTCTTCATTTTGCAGATGAGAAAGTTAAGGTCCCTAGGTACTAAGTATCCTCTATCCTATATCATAGAATCTAACAGCAGCAAATCTAAAAATAATTATTTTAAAATACTTTTTGTGTTAGTAGCTAAAACTAGAGAACAATGCCAATTTGCAGTCTCTGTGAGTTTAAGTTACCAGTTCTGGCTTATATCCTTTAGTTGTGCAAAAATATGAAAAAAAGGGTTAAGATAAATATTGTAATAATTTGTATTATCCAGTATTTCTTTCTGCTTCCTGATTAAGCCTGTCCACCAAAAAATGCCATATTCGTTATACCAGTTGTTTTTAAGTACAGTGAATGCTTTGAATCATTGTGCTTGTATTACATAAGTCTCTTTGATACAATACACATTGGGTTAAAACTTCATTTGGGCTATTAAAAATAATATTAATCTATTAATATTTCTGAATACACATTTTAAAACGCAAACTAATAACTCTACCCAAATCATAGAACCAGATAGAATGTCCAATACAAAAAATATATTGTCCCAAAATTCCCTTATATGTTGGATCAGAGAGGGTCTTGGTTCTTGAGAGGCAGAGGTAGTTTGGAGGAATATAATGAAGGGCACCTTTTTTTGAGCAGTAAGAAAGTGTTTCAATATTTTAACAATATGGCTCACCTGCAGATGAAGCCATCAGCCCTGCCTGAATACCAAGAATCATTTAAAACCCACTAAAATGTCAACACACTTTGATCAATCCATTTACAGTTTCTTTGTACTGTCAAAATGAATGTCAGGTAAAAAGGAAGATCTGCTTCAGAAAAAAATTAACAGTTTCTCTCTGTATTTGTGAGATTAAGAGAAACGTGCCTCATATTTTTTTGCTTTTCATCACCAAATGTATATAAGAATCATTAAATTGGTTTCTATATTTGACACCAATGATGACAATATGGTATAATGTTTGGCAATCAACATTATTTGAAACAAGTATGTTTCTAATTTACACCTGTAGTTATGAAAAATACTGGTATTTCTTCTTTTGGAAAGCACTTAATGAATGGTGCTTTCTGGAGAACAAATGAGTACAAAAAAAAGAGCATTCAAAAACCACTTGAAAACTGTTAGGAAAAGTCAAATCAAAGTCACTTTCATGTTGAATTGTCAGTAAAATGCTATTTTAAATTGTTTTCAGATTATCACTGTTAATTAAAATAAACTCTTTTTTAAAGTTATAAACTGTAAATATATTAGGAGACACCTAAGAGGGAGATACTTTAAAACAATAATTGCATAAGAAGACTCTTATAGCCCAACCAGTTCAGGGCAATAGGAAAACACCTCATTACGATAACTTGAAGAAATCCCAACACAAACCACATGATAGCCCCGGAAACTTCATTCCCAGCAGGTTCTTGCAAAGCCCAGGACAGCAAGCGATACTATGTTATTTCTAACGTACTTGCAGTCTGAACACTCTTCCTTTGAGGAACAAAATATGCAGTCAGGAATATCTGTAACTGATGCTGCTTTCACCACACCACCATTGATTTGTCGCATAACTGACCTTGATTCTTTCCCCCTCATAACCCTTAATAAATGGTTAAGTAAACACTTGTTTTGAAAACTCCCCATTCCCATTTCAATATGAACTTATAAATGTTCAGGAGTTAAGGCCTAATACAACAATTTCTATTTGAATTTCTACATTTAAGGTGTTTAAGCCCTAACATGTCTTTAAAGTGACATGAGCATTTGAAGGGTATTCTTATCTTTAAACATTACACTGAATTATGAAAAACTGTTTTCCCAAAGATTTCGAATACTGTCTTTTTTATGATTCTGATGTGACAGTGTTTACAAATTACCACAGATTATCAAAAGCCTACTTAAAAAAGAGACTTGCTATTCATTTCTAGAAATATCTTTGTAATGTCATTGCAGTTAATATATCTGGGCTTTTCATATTTCTGTTGTTTAACCTTTTTACTGAAGATTTCAATCGTGTCCTTGGAAAATTGGGGGTAGGTAAGTTATATATAGATTTTATATACACATATGTGTGTGTGTGTGTGTGTGTGTATATATATATATATATATATACACACACACATATATATATATGTTTTGCTTGTTTGTTCAAGAAAGAACTGAATCAAAACTTATTCTCCCTGTATCTCCAGAGAGGCTGGGATCATGATGGTTAGATCAATAACTGAAGAAACGCTTTCACTGTGCATGTCAGAGAGCCCAGATTTCTTAAGAGATGAGCAACTCGAGGTGCAGTTCAGGACATATACGCCACATAATACTAAATGTTAAAGGTAATCAGTTGTTGATGTGGTTCTAATTGACACACAGAAACAGCTCGTTTCATTTGAGGCAATTGATGTCTCTCAAATCAACCAGTATGAACAGTGAGGTGAAAACTCTTTGCTCTCTGATAAAGTAAAAACATAAAGAAGCCTACTATTGACCAACAAAAGCACTGCCTTAAAACAAACAAATACCAAAAGAAAGAACAAAAAACCCAAAGGGGCACAAGAAAACTTTTGGAGGTGATGGATATGTTTACTCCTTGATTGTAATGATGGTTTCATGGTCTACGCATACGTCCAAACTCATGAAATTGTATATATTAAATATATGCAGCTTTTACATATTACATCTATTACACATCAATAAAGCTGTTTAAAAAAACCTAAAACCTCAAGGGATCATTCGTATTTTGTTAATATACTCTGTGTACTGGTTACCACTCTTATTTAACTTTAACCCTTTGGGCTCTTTTCCTAAAACTGCACAGGGTGACAAAGTAAAATGCTGTGCCTTAGAACAGCAAAAGCCCTGGATTACATTTCTTATTATAAGAATACCAAAGTGTTTTTAGAATATCCAACTCTTTTTTTTTTAATGCCTGCTTATACACGCCCCCAAATGCCACCAGATCCTGACAGTCACTTCCTTCTCCCAATGCCACCTGCTCCCTGAACACCCACCCACGAGCTGCTAAAATCCTCCCGTCACCTCAGCCACATGTCAAAATAGAATGCTGCCTGCCATCCCCACCCCCAACCTCCAAACCGCCTTTGGTATAAGGAAGTATATATACATAACTCAGATTACTAAGGAGTTTATGATGGCAAAGGGTGATGTAAAAGGGTTCTGGGCCGGATAGCTAAAAGAATTTTATCATTTTAATATGTACAAAGCACAGCTGTTGTTTCCAGTAGGGATGTGATACTTACTCAGAGACTCTGGTTGCTAGGAGAAAGTTCAGGCTAAGATTCATTGATTGATTTAAAAGCAAAGTGGAGGTTATACCTTTCACTATAGTATTAAAAATTCCCAAGTTGCCCTCCTTCATTTCTAACTGGAGAACAACTCTTATTGAGTGAAAACTTATAACAGCTCTATAGATGGCTTTAGTTTGAACCTAAAAAGCACAAAGCTTTCTGAAGAATATATCCAGTTATTGCTCCATTCTTTAAACAACTATTTACCTACTATACGTCATGCACAGTGAGGATACAGTGTTAAATATGTAGTTGCTGCTAATATGGAGACTATAATTTTCTTATAGCTTCAGTTATTAAGTGAAAATATTTTCTAAGATTTTCTTACATTTATTTTAGAGCCAGACTTACAGAACTGAGGCTGGAAGTAGATCTGTTTATTTTGTGGGCTTTAGTATAAGTTTCAAACAGCAGCTTTGAGTACAGGAACTATACTTACTTGTCTTTGTATCTCCTATGCCTTGCAGAGTCTTTGGGCACAAATGAATGAATACACATACAAACAGATATGTGAACAAATGAAGGGGTACAATTTTCCATAGTAGATATTTCTGACATTACTGCAAACCAGGAGACTCTTGTCTTTCTGTAGTACATTTGACTTCTTATCTACAGCTTTTGGAAAATTAAGAAACTCCTTAACTAAATTCCAGCTCTTAAAAGAACAACAAGTAATAGGTCTTCCTAGGTCTCACAGAGGACCAGGAATACACAATGATTCACTCTTTGCCACAGCCATGCTAACAGACCAACATAAAGGAAACTGATCTGGATCATGTTGCCATAAACTGTTAGCAGAATTTCATGAATTTGAGTATTTCAGGAAAAAAAATGCAGCCCTTCTGTGCCTTACAGAGTATTAGAATGGACTTGAATCCACCAAATAACAATACAACAGCTACCTACTTGTTTAGTTAAATTTAAAGCAGGTAAATTATTACTTTTTAAAAGACCTTTCTATTCGAAAATATGACTTGTTCTTCTCTGCCCGAAAGTATTACTGAGATAAATACATCATTTTCCCCTGTGACTCTTCCAGCATTTAACACACTACAGCCACTAAGTTTGGAAAGATATCCCAAACTTTGCTGGTTATGAACCCCTACTTGGAATTAACAGAACTGAAGTTGGAAATGACTCTTTCTTTTTCTTCTTCCCATGAGTGAATAATTGAGCCTCTTGGGAAGTCACTAAGGGAAACTAAGGCTTAACATGACTGATTTTCCTGAGTCACTGAAAGAATTGCATAAACTCACAAATTCAAATGATTTTCTACTGTGGGAAAATTTTTCTAATTAATCTTAAAAAGAAGAAAGGAGAAATTGGGGCTGAATCTCAGACATGGTATCACTGAAGACAGGAGGACAGAAACTGGGATATTTGTCTTTCGTTGCTAAACTAAAGGAGGAGGTCTACTGCGCTTTTAAAACATTAAAGCACCAACCTTACAAAACATTGAATGTTATGCCCTTGAGTCTTCCATAAAATTACTAAAAATCTGTATCTAAATTACAGCTTTTTATCACATTTACTCTGATAAAGGTTGGGAAATAATCACACCTCACTAATTCTAGGTATCTGATATATTAATAACATCAAGAAGAATAACAAGATAATAATACGTAACTCTTATTAGACCCTTACCTGTTTGAGGCATTGTTAGAAATTCTTTACAGAGATCCTCATAAATTCTTACTACAGTCTTTGATGTAGCTATCATTATCATAATCCCTTTCTACAGATAAAGACATTTAGGAGACACTACAGAGAAGTTACTTGCCCAAAGTAACATAGTCAGTTGGAGGTATGGCAAGGATTTAAACTAAACAGTATGGCTCCTGGCTCTTAACAATGGGCAATGGATAACTAGCTGTGTATAGTAAACAATTAGTGCTATTGGAGACATTTATAACGTCCAAACAGAAGCGATTCAAAGTTTTGTATTCAATTAGTTTGCTCATTTAAATTACCAAACAATTATGCATCTTAATTATGCAATTAAGCTCACATGTAAATATGAGCATACGTTTTTATATTTATATACTATTTACATACTGTATAGCTTCAGACTGAGAGCTGGAAGACTTGGGATCAGTCTCAGCTTATTAACTTAACTCGTTAATAAGTTACTTAACATCAGAAGCTGTGGCTTTCTTAGTGATAATAAAAATTACTTCGACAAAGTGACCTTTAATATTTCTTGCAGCTCCAAATTCCTAGGATTCTGTTGTCTCTTGATATTTATTCTACCTCCTTGATAATGACTCAGATAATGAAGAAGCAATTCCATAATTTTACAGTTTACCACTTTAAAAAGGGAGTTTTAAAAGCCAGTGTATGGAGCACCACACCTGTTCCAGGAAAACATCATTCCTGAGAGCTGTAAAACACATTTCCATAATTGCCCAGTCTGACAAATACTGATTCAAAAAACTCTGGTTTTGAACTGTTGAAATATCCTGTATTTGTGAATCATCCTTACAAAGGAGAAAATTGCTTTTTATTACTAATAAGTGAAATTCACAGATTTAGCAAAAAAATATAGAGGACACCAGTTAAATTTGAATTTTGGATAAACAAAGAATAACTTCTTAGTATGTCCTATTGAGGGATGTCCCTATATAAGAGATAAGTATGTTCCATACTAAAAGTTTGAGGGACAAAATAAAAATCATTCATTGTTTATCTGAAATTTAAATTTTACTGGGAACTTGTAATTTTTTTCCGGCAATTTTACTAGTAAATGAATCACTTATTTGAGGTGATAACACAAAACCAAAATAAAATAATTGCAACTTATGAACCACTGCGCATGCATCCTAGAAATCCTAGTCTAAGGTATCATTTACTTCTCATTTTATAAACATCCATGCCTACCCAACACCAAATTAACAGTTATATAGGGAAAGACTAAACTGTATTTCTGGTTACTATTCTAACATGCTATGGGCAGTAAAATATTTTTTAAAATATTTTTCTATAAATCAATTCTCTGAGAGTTGTTGTTCTTTAATTTTCTAATGGGTTTTTAAAAAAATCACTACTATGCTAGTAGAAAGGAATGCTCATGCCAGACAACAACAAAATAAAGAACATTTGGCAATTTTGGAGGTAAGACATGACCAGTGAAATTTGTTTTTCAGAGGCACATGATGTGATAAGTATAGATGTAAATAATAGTTAATTATCTAATTAACATAAAACAATTACATGTCCAGGGTAGGGCAAGCAATAGGCAGGAGCTTATTTGGTGGAATAAGAGCAAGATGCCCATGCATAGCCCCAGACTGCCACTGAGGTCAGCATACTGTAACATATAACTTGTCAAGAGCGTTAATTTGGATGGTTAGTGAATAGAAGGTAATGAGGCAGCCACGATTTTTTTTTTAATTTCTAAGCTGTAGATCTAAGGTGTAAAAAGAAATACAGAGATGAATTCTGGAAAAAGCAACAGCCAGTTACAAAGAAACGGGAAGGTCAGGCAAGTCTGGAATGTTCATTTTCTTTTTCACTTCCTGAAAAATGTCTACTTATCTTTTAGGGCCCAATTCCAGTGTCCCTCCTCTGCAAATTTTTCTCAGTCTTTTGTCATCCCATCTGCACAAATCACTGCAGGCCTGGCTAGTTATTTCTTCTTTAGAACTCCCTGGTACTTTTTATATACCCGTCAGTGCTCCCACATAGCTAGTGTCTTATTAGATTGAGTTAGGTGTCAATATGTCTGTTTCCCCTACAAGGCAAATGCTATTTGAGAATAGGAGTTGTGACACTCATAGGGCACACAGATCCTTCGGAGTGAATGCATGATAATATAAGTGGTCATGAGTGATAGAGGATAGAAATAATCAAACATATAGATCATAGAATTTGAGACACAAGATCTTTTATTCAGATACCACTCTTCCATGGTCTGCTGCTTCCTATTGTGAATTTACTCTTTTTATTTTTAAAAATTCTACATTTCTTCTTAAGGAGTCACAGCAAACTCTGATTGAAATTCAATACAGCATTTTTATTTACAGAGGATTTATACAAACAGAACTCCTCTTAAACAAACCCTCATGAATAAATATAAATCATGATGTGCCAGGGGTATCCTGTCTTCTCTCCCAGATACCATTCATTTCCAGCTAAAATGAAAGAGCCCAGTTCTCTAGGACAAGCCAAACTCTAAACCCATATATATCAGTATAATGTGAGTACTGCAGAGAGAGCTCCAGGAAGCTAAAGTCTATTTGAGGAGTCTGGAAATTCACACATGAAACAACTGAGGAAGACAGTACTTCTAACTGACAATGAATCAGTTCTATGCTGTATTTTTAGTCCTCTCATACATTCCATTCTTTCTGTTTATTTCTGGGTGATCTGTTGTTTCTAAGGCCACATAGAAATACTCTCACAATGCACACATTTCCATGCATATATACTTCCCCACAAACACATACCCCTACACACACATACCTCTCACTCTCTCATATAGAACTTTGCTTATGTTCTCTAGACCCTGCATTCCTTCCTTTCCTCTAATATACACGCATCATTGGTCTCCAGTATGACCCTCTGCAAGAAGACTTCCTTGAATATATTCCTCACTGTTTCCTCTTAAAGCCAATACTTACCATTATATTATCAAACATTTATATATGGATTCTAATTCTTTTATGTATGCCTATTAATTTTTTCCGTCTCTATTATCACAGGTTCAAAGGCAAAACCTTTCTCCTCTACTCTGCTTTTTCTAACCCTTAATAACACAGAGTATATTGCTGTGCATCTAATAAATGTTCAAGTAATAGGTATTTGAGTAATAAATAAATAACTAAATAGAAATAAATATATGTTGAAATGTAAAGATTTCAGGATTTCACCACAAACAAATCATGCTGACATTCAGAAAAGCTTTTACCATTGCCTGGCATTAACCACCACATACTTCAGAAGCTGGACCATAATGCTGTAGGTTTGTTTTTATTGCTTCCTGAGTGTTTACCCATATGAAAGTTTTTCCTCTCCAACTATTTCCCCCGGATTTTAGTTTACATCAATTCAAGAGAATCTGAGTTCTATAATTACTTTCCTATATTGAGAAACATTTTCTATATTTTTAATCCCAGTTGCAAGAATAACACTTCCTTATTTGGAATCACTGGCAAATTATACTCAAGTATAAACTGCTATTCTAAGCTATAAATGAAAATGCTTTCTTGAGTGGATGAGTTGAGATAATAAAGAATGGGGTAGGGGCTCTGACAGAAGTATTGTTTAATCATTTATACACTGCTAAATATATACAGGAAGTGGTGGAACTAAAATCCCCACACTTCCTTCAGACAGAAAATCAGAGGTGATATCTCTTCTTTTAGCACTTCTTTTAATGTAGCTTCAAGCTGTCATCTTTTAGTTTGTTCTTATTGCTATTTATGACCATCTGTGTAATCTTTGGTCACATGGGAGTGATCACAGGTAAACTAAAGGTTTGAAAAAGAAAGTTTCATAATCCAAAGATATAATGTTAAAAATTGTCATGTCATATGTTGTATTTATTTTACTTATTTGCTTTTATTCTACCAAGAAGACCTCAAAGCTTTCACATGAGATTCTTTAGAAAGGGACAGTAGATAAATAATAGAACCAAAGTTAAAAATCCAAAGTATATTTCAACTGCTTCTGAGCTCTTTACTTTACGCGCCTCCTTTACTAACAATAGAACAGTAAAACAAAGAGAGTTTGAACTAAATCTTTATCTGTGACCTATTTTGGTGAAAATAAGAATGGAAATAAAAGTTAGCAATTGAAAGTAATGTTTCTTAAATTTTGCTTTTCTATTTATATGGCATAATTGTGTTGTTTAAAAAGATCACATGGATTTTGAATTCAAAGATTTCTTTACATCATTTAAGATTTTAGAAAAGTGAATATAACATTAAAAATTACATTTAAAAACTAAATCTCAAATTTATAATAATTAAAATGTAATTGTGTAGTATATCTTTCAAAATTCATAACATTTTGTAATCATAGAAATAAATGATGTTCTATGACATGGCAAATTAATGCAAAAAACTGTGAAAAATGTCATTGAAATTATAAATATTAACATAACATACCTAGCTTTCATAATGTTTTAATATATTAGTTTCAAACATCCATTATGATAGTACTAACAGTATAACAACTTAAGTAAAAATGAAAGGTCGAAAGTATATTCTGCTAAAATTATAAAGTCTCTATCATAACTAATAGAGGGGAAAGTCTATCTAAATCAAGTAAAATAATTTTAGCAACCAGTAGCCACATCAAAATGTAGTCCAACGACCCACAGCATTGCATTACCTGAAGCTTGTTAGACATGTGGAATCTTAGGCACCACCACATGCTAAGGAATTAAAACCTCCATTTTAGCTAGACCCCTAAGGTGATTTGCATGTTCATTAAAGATTGAAAAGCACTGGTCCATATCTTGAAATTAAAGAACATTCATATCTATGACATGGTCTGGCCTTGAATAAATTTTTGACCTTGATTTCCTTTAGTCTCCCTTTGGCATCTCAGGTCCTTACTTGCATGTGACTTCTTGAGGCCAAATCATATCTATATTGTTCTCTACATGCATCTTATCCCTTTTTGAAATATACCATTTCTATTTCCCATTCACTCACGTTCTCATTTTATGTGACAATGTTAATTGATGTATCTACCTGCTTTGCCTAAGTATGATGTTAGTCAACAGATATAACAGCAATAACTTAGTTACATGTTTGGAATTGCTTAATATCTTAATTTTGGAGACAATAAATGCCAGGAACTAGAGGGTTTGAGCATATAGGACAGATGTTTTGGTATCCCTCGACCTCCCACCTTCATCTCACCACTTCAAAGATTTTTCGTGCTACCTTGGAGAAAGTCCTAGCCTGTTCAGGGTTCTATAACAAAATATTCTAGACTGGATAATTTATAAACAACAGACATTTATTTCTCACAGTTCTAGAGGCTGGGAAGTCCAATATCATGATAGCAACAGATTCAGTGTGTGGTGAGGGCCCTGTTCCTTCTGGATGGCACCTTCTTACTGTGTCCTCACATGGGAGAGGGGCAAGGCACCTCCCTTCAACCTCTTTTATAATGGCCCTAATTCCTCATGACTTAAATACCTCCTAAAGACACAACCTCTTTCACTGGCAATGAAGTCTCAACATATAAATTAGGCAGGAGACACATTTAGACTACAGTATGTAGAAACTGTTGTTTATAACTTAACATGAAAATTATATGGAGAGCTATTTATCTAACTTATGAAAAATCACAAAACTATTTTTTCTGTATTTGATCCAAATGTTTGCTGCATTTGACCAAAAACCTCAATAGTTTTTTGAGACTTTTGTATGTAAAATGCAGAAACAGAGGTGACAGGATCAAGCCACATCAAATAAAGCAAAAATTCCTCTTGGATTTTGTTTATTGAATCTTAAGGAGTTTCCAAGCAAAACTCTTTTCCATATTCCCTTTTTACACGAACTGTGGTTTCCAAGCAAACTCTTTAAGCTTCAATAAAAATTTTAATGTCAGATATGAGAAGATAACAGTCTAATAACTTCATTATTCATCTTTTTCAGTACCACCATGGCATATTTCTGACTATAAATAAAGCCAGTGTCTAACTGGTTCTGCAGAATATAAACGAAAGATGAGCACACAGAAGGTGCACAATACATGTATGTTTATTGAATCTCCATTTTTTACATAGACTTTTCTTTCAGCATCCAGATGATTTTAAGTCTATATGTTTGGTAAAAGAAATATGTATTCTAAATACTTCTGAGTACTTTTAGTCTCTAAAATATTTTAAGGAATATTCTATTTTAATCTAAGGAAATTCAACTAAAATAACTGAAAGAGATCCATGCTTTCGTTTGCCTTTTTATCAGGGAATTTGGTACAAAGGTGTGTTGACTCATCACCAGCGTGATATTGCAGAAGCTGAGAAAGGAAGCATTTCAGTTTCCATCATGTTGAAAATGGTATTGATTTAGGACAAGACTATCAAACATTACTCAGCTTCCATTGTTGGCTTATCCGGCTGATTGCAGATTTCCAAATTACATATGAAATTTCACACCACAAAATGGATTTTCAAATTTTTAGGTTGGTACGGATATTAAAATAAAACATTTACAAGAAATATCCACATAGTTAAGTTATAGTAACCAAATAATTACATAGACTTTTTAGGTCAATACATTTAATAGTTTAACAAACATATCTAAATATTTATTTCTTATGAGATGTTCTTTTAGAAATGTTACATTAGAAATATTATGACCAAAAGATTAAGAATTGTACTGGGCCACATGATTCTTTTTACTAAATTAATATTGCATGACTACATAAGATCAGTTATTGTTGACTGCTTGGCTAAATCAAATAATCATTGTACTTGATGCATCCAGTCAGAATTCATAATATGTTTTCCTCCATTTAATAACAATTTGATAGCCTATACAACCTGGTACATATTGATTTGATTAAGCTTTTCTTTAATCTGAATTCTAAAGATAAGTGATTTCGCATACTGTTCTTACTGAGCAAAAATAAATATACATGGAAGTGAAAACAGATGTCTCCAATGTACTTAATCCTCAAAAGCATAGCAAGAGACAAAAATCAAGGCTACTATTGTTGATGCTACCATGAACATCTATTAGATAAGTATCCAAAATCTAAATGATGCAAAGTAAATCTGATAATCCTTGAGTTTCTAATTTCTCCTATACATCCATAAAAAAACCATAAAAATGGAAACTGTTGTTATTGGATTTGTTAGGGCATGGGACATAGTCTCATGTGATAACCTCATGTCAGTAAGAAGCTATCTATGAAAGAGGCTGAGACCAAGGAAATTTCTTATGGCTGTTTCTAATGAAGACAGAGGCAAGTGTACCTTCCTAAGTGCAGAGTGTTCTGTTAGTTCATTTCCAAGAACTCTGCAGGTCATGTACAAGGGACTATTTATATTAGATTGTTATCAGCAAATAATAAACCTGCTTTGATATATATTATTTACATTCTCTAAGGGCATTCCCAAGAAGACCCTGTTATATGTGTCATATTAATTTTTCAGAGTTTTCGTGGTAGAGATGTGGTCAAGTTGATCATTTTGTTAGCTCATTCTAGTGGTTGCCCCTTCAGAGAAGCAAAATTTGTTTGTCCCAGCCACAGGGACACATGACCTATTTGGCAATTCAAGTCTTCCAGGCTAATGAACCACAGGCCTCCTGGGCTTAGACTCCAGGTTCATCTATTTCTGATGTAAGACAGACTTTTTGTAGCAGCCAATAAACCATAAAAATGCCAATTTGGTCTTAGAATGCATAGAAAATTAAGGAGTCACAGTATACAATAAAAAAATCTTGCCTGTCCAAATAAACTGGCCAATAAATACATTAATACATTTTAAATCATTCATATTTGTAGGCACATGTGATTAAAATTCATTAATGTATTGTTCTTCATATTTTTCACTGAATATAGAGCTTAAACTGCAGATGATAGATGAATATGATTTTCCCATCTAATTTCTACACATTCCAAATTTTCTAATAGGAACGCATTTTACTTGAATTAGAAAATCAAAAGTCTTGGGAGAATCAAAAGTAATTTAGAAATGACTTTTGCTCTCAAGGGCTTTAAAAGAATGAACTTATAAAATGGTCATACAAGGCAGTATACAAAAAGTGCCACTACATAGTAAAAACAAAATACTATTTAATTTTTTAAAGGGTTGGGTGAGGCAGTGGTGGAAATGATCTTTCTAGCTGCTGATCAGATAAGGTTTTCATATATAACTTTTCATTTGTGTTGTTCCTAGAAGGAAGAAATGATAGAAAATCTGGGCAAATTTCTTTAGAAACAAAGAACATATATTCCTATATATATTATTCTAAGTAATTCCTGAGGTTTGAAGAGTTCCAAAAACTCACATTGACTCCAAATTAGTAGATTCTTCTCTAGTCAAAAAGAACAGTTTGAAAAAAAAAAAGGGAGAAGAGTACATTAGGGACAGAACTTTTGAGTCTACAATTCCAGGCTCTGGTGTTTATACTTTGCTCAATTGACAATAAAGAATCACCAAAGTTTTGCAAAAGGGAATTCAGATATAATACACTATAGGCCACCAGCTGGTATGTGATAAATCTGAGGTGGAAAGTAGAGCTATCAGATTCAATATCTGTGCTCTTTCAGACACAATGAACTGCCTCTCTGTGCTGAATAAATAATAACAAGTTGCTGATTTTCTTGAAACGTGGTAGCCACCCTCCAATATAGCCATCAATAATCCACATCTGTGATATTCAGGCTCTATCTAGGCCTTCTCTACATTGAAACAGGGCTGGCCTATAAGGCTAACAACATATGAAGTGACAGTATGTGATTTCTAAGTCTGGGTCACAAAGGCATTGCAGCTTCTGCCTTGATTCCTTGGATTTCTTGGATTTCTTGCTCTGGAGGAGGCTAGCTGCCATCTTGTGAGGATACACAAGTGGCTCCATGGAGAGATCCATTTGTAGAATGATGACCTTTTCTAGCACCAAGTTGCCAGTCATATCAGTGAATCACTCTGGAAGTGAATCTCCTAGCATTAGTCAAATCTTTAGTTGAATGTACCATCAGCTGACATCTATCTGCAACCTCATGAAAGAATCCAAGCCTGAATCATTCACGGAAACTTTTCTCTAATTCCTGACCTATAGAAGTCATGAGATATAAGAAATGATTAAAGCTGTTTGAAGACACTACATTTAGGGGTAATGTATGCGAGTGAAGCAATAGATAACTAATACAGAAAGGTCCTAGTCATCAACTCAACTGGGAGTTCTACTAGACAAAATATTATTTTGGAAAATTAGTGTAACTATTCTTCTGTGCAGTATTGACACACATTCCATTATAGGTAGAATAATGATGTGTGGTATATTACTTATATCACATTATAGTGTATTATCTAGAGATATATAAATATTTTCAAACTACTATCTTCACTTTAGAGAAGTAGCAGAGGTAGGACACTGAAGTAGATTAACCTGTTTTTAAATTTCAGCTCTTCCACCAATGTGAATAAGTCCCTTTACTTCTTCACACTATATGTGAGTGTGAAGCTGCCCTACTCACCATCATAAAGAAGAATCCCTGGGAAGAACCAAACTCAAAGAAGCAAATGTCTGTAAAAGTCTAAAACAAATATTAAGAGCATGTGGCAAAAAACCCCACAGATTTTGGTCAGGCACCGTGGCTCTTGTCTGTATCCCAGCACTTTGGGAGGCCAAGGAAGGCAGATCACTTGAGGTCAGGAGTTCGAGACCAGCCTGGCCAACATGGTGAAACCCCATCTCTACTAAATTACAAAAATTAGTCGGGCATGGTGGCAGGCACCTGAAATCCCAGCTACTCAGGAGGCTGAGGCTGGAGAATTGCTTGAACCTGGGAGGCAGAGGCTGCAGTGAGATGAGATCGTGCCATTGCACTCCAGGCTGGGCAACAGAGAGATGCCATCTCAAACAAACAAACAAACAAGAAAACGGATTTTAAGAAACCTGAGTTCACGTCTTTGCTCTAATACATACGATTTATGTGACATTGGACAAGTCACTCTTTCTAAATTTCAATTTATTACTACTCTATTCAGAAAAATACGGAAGTACTACGAGACTTAAATTGATAACATATGGGACAGTGCCCAATATGTTGCTTGATATAGAGTAGGCTTTGTAAGTATTTCATTTGACTTTAAGTTATTTTGGTTTTATTAAGTTGAAAGCTGGTGGAGATATTATGTGTAGCCTAGTGATTATCAAGTGGAGAGGATCTGCAGACCTCTGAAAAGTGAGAAAATTTAAAGAACCCATTGGTGACTACAGATATTGACAACAATATTAGGTGAAATCCTGGGAGCCAAATATTAATGAAAATAATAAATATTATTTTCATGCTTTGTATATGTCATCATTTTATATTCATTATTTCACTTAATCTTCATAATAACCTTATGAGGTCAGAATTGTCATCTCCATTTCACAAGTGAAGAAACTAAGACTAAGAGATGATGTGCAAATTTTGATAAAGTCCAAGTCTATTAGATTCAGAAGTAGGAGTGCAACTTGCTAGAGAAAACTCCTAGAATAAGAGAAAAAAAGAGAATTTGCAGAGATAGCTAGGAATCAGAAGAAGATAGGCATACATTACAATGAGGAACGAAGAAGCCAAGAAGGAAGAAAGATTTAAAAAATAAAATAAAAAAGTTGTAGGCAGAAAGAGAGATGTAGTAAGAGAAATGCTTGAGAGGCAAGAAAAGGAATTTCACAAGTTCACCTATAGATTTCCTTTAAAGCTAATTAGTAGATTAAAATCATGTTTTATAGCCTAATTTTTGTTATAAGTTTTTGAGACA
Organism: Cacajao melanocephalus; assembly: GCA_963573385.1. Taxonomy (NCBI): domain Eukaryota; kingdom Metazoa; phylum Chordata; class Mammalia; order Primates; family Pitheciidae; genus Cacajao; species Cacajao melanocephalus. The sequence continues at coordinate 48,948 of CAUYLG010054840.1, forward strand.
CTAAAGCTTTGTTACGGGACAAGTAATTTCACCTCATTAAGACACAGTCTTCTCATCTATAAAATGGAGATTATCTTTGAAGGAATCAACCTAACATGTTAGCATACATAAAATTTTCAGTATAGTGTCTGAAACATATCATGTGTTTAAGAATTGATTCTTATTAAATACTATTTAGGCCATTTAAAGTATATTTATTTAAACATCTCTATGAAGTAAATGCATACAAATATATATACATATGTATATAAATTCATCATGAAATAAATTTGGTTTCAGCATTTTATACAAACAAGATACCTGTATAATATAACTATACTGTGTAACAATTCTGTCTAATCCAAATCAATGAAATTCTTGACTTAGCTACAAATAGCATAAAAATGAAAAAGCCTTATAAATTAAAAAAGATCACAAAGCTATGTCTCCCATATCTCAAATAACATAATAATTACTGAAAGTTTTTTTCTTCCTCTATTTTCTAAAACATTTACTACAAAAAAATTTTATGAAATAAGGTTGTATTTTCATACAGAAAATATAATGTAAATCTAGATTTCTTTACAGTAATTTTAGACACTTTAAAATAACAAAACCCCCTACAACTACAAAATATTTAATAATTTAACTTATTGGAATTACTTATGAATTATTTAAAGCTATCAAGTGTGTTAAAAACTTCGATTACATAAGAAAGCTACTGTGCTATTTATTTAAAACACATAAGTATGACACTGTTTTATATCATAAATTAGACCTAAAATGTATATGTTAGCTATCAAATCAAACATCTAGCAATATTTTTCTTGCACTTTCAGAATGTAAATGAGTCTTTTGCATGATTTGGATAATTTAAATCACATTGAAAAGCTTCCCAGTTAACATTAAATGACTTTTTTTTCCTTTGTTGAATTTCTCTGTAGAAAGCATAATAATTCAAAAATCACTCCAAACAGAGCTATGCCTTTAAAAAAAAATAGCCTGCAATTCTCAACTGGTTCCATAGATGGAGAACTCATGCATGAGTAAGCAGTCAAAGGTAAGGGAATGAAAGGACTAAAATCTATACATTTATGTGTATCTGGATGTGTGTGTTTAATGTCACATATAAAAATCATCTTTCAATATTCATATTACATTAAGAATACATTATGAAAAAAGCCTCTGCCTTTCTAGTCAGTTTCTTCCCTGCTGTGTCCTCCTGCTTTCGAATTCATTCATTAGAGGTATTCCTCTTTATTTGCACCTGATATGTTCCAGAAAATGGGATTAATAGTAAATTTTCAGATAGCAAGAGCCTCTGTTCCAATATTAATGGGAAAAAACAATAAAGAACTTAGAGAATATCCAAAAATCTCAAACCAATTTCACTGAACATGACTAAAGTCTTCTTAAACATACGTAACAATTCACCAAGGTTTTCTGCATAATGTAAAGCATTTAGGACACTAATTACCAAATTATTTAATGCTTAATGAGCTCATTAGCATGTATTTTGCCTGAAGTTAACAACAATACACTAGGGTACTGAATATTTTTTCTTCTATACTACAGCAAATATGTAATGTAAATGTACCTAATATATTAGAACACGTTAGAAAGGTGGATCACCTACTCTCCTTATAAGCTTTTTTACTTTCATGTAAGAATTTACATGTAATAATTTGGGGAAGATAATAATGATAATGCCCAAGTTTGAACAAGGGGAACATGGGACTCCATCCTGTTGGGAGAACTGCTAAGATACCCCTGCAGCACTCTCCACCTTTATGTTCAAACAACTTAAACGTTTTGCTGTCAATGGCTGCAAGTTTGTTACAGTGAGGTTTCAATTAAACTACAAATTTTCTGTAAATATTTTTTGAAAAACAATATAGCTTACAAGTCAAAACATCACACACTAATATTATTATTTTATTATTAACACTTGATAGTTCTTTTCAGTTTCACTCCTAGCTGGGTTGGATTTTATTACAGTTAGTTGTCCCCAGTATGCATTCTTTCTCTCTTTCATAGCAAGATAACCTATCATTCTACTTGAGGATAACACTCCTTGGAAGAAAAATTGTATTTCCAAACTCTTAGTATATGCAGGTATGGCCATGGAGCCACTTCTTAGTCAATGGGATACATGCCGATGTACTACGTACAATTTCTGGGACTTACTCCTCAAAGGTGAGGGTGAGTTCTGCATTCTCCCCTTCCTGCTTTCTGATGGATCCATGCAGACCTAACTGTATAGCAGCAGCCACTTTGGACCATGAGAGAGCTTGGGAATGAAAGACACATACAGAGGAGTCACAGGACAGGAGAGAAGCCTGAGCTCTGAACATGGTGATGCACCATAAATTTCCTACTATACCCTGGTTGGACCTGAGAGAAAAATAAATTTTGATCATGTTATCTGGGGTATCCTGTTGTTATTAGTACTCTCAGACAAATATAACCCCAACTGACACTGTGTTCTTTCTTTGTGCTTCAGGTATACTGAGCTTAAGTTTTACACATAATGCACATGCTGCTGCGATTTATCTATTTGTCTAGATAAGGACCTCAAGGGCAGGGACTACATCATATTTACCTTTGTACCCTCCAAGCATATGGAAAATAGCATAGGTGTGATAAACATTTAAAAAGAGTTGTTGTATACCAAATTGAGTATATCACTGGCAAGTACTGTTCATCGATATCTGTCAGCTTCAATACCCAAAGCCCCTGTATCAGCATTCTGAAAGCTTCTAGTATATTTGCACTAAACAACAATTTCTTTCAATATAAACATGTGAATTCTTTAATTTCAACAGAAGAAAACAAATTTATTAAGATTATTGTTTAAAAAAATTATGGTCTCGTCTATAATGTCTTCTTGGAGGGAGAATTAAGAGATAATTTCAATCTAAAGTGAGCCAACTTTATGATGTAATATGGGGCAAGATCATAAACTTTTATTTATCTGTGGGCATGTTTTAATGAATGTACCCAAATTAGAGTGACTGAATCATCTATTCTATCACATTCACTACAACTTCAATTAGAAAATGGATATGGAATATCTCAGAATTAAAGGAAAACAGATACAATAATCAATACAGTATCACATAGAGCAGGTACTCAGCAATAGCATATTAAAAGGGTGGCTAGTACTCTAACAGGTTCTAACTTCAGAAAAGAATGCTTACATTTAAAAATATGGGTAAATGGCGTAGATTCCTTGTTGGAGTCTGGGCATCCTACTCACACTCTTATCCCATCTAAGCCATGTTCTCCAACTTGCTTCACAAAAGTATTCTTTGGGAGTTCCCAGAACTAGCCCACTAAAGAGAGGGTAGTTCTTTGCCATGTGTTATTGTTCTTTGTGAATTTCAAGGGAAGATTAGGCCAACATTTCTGACTTCTCCAGCTACAAACGATCAAACACCATTGAAATATCAAGTACACTGTAAACGGAGAAATAAAAGGAGAGCAGGAATTGACCAATAGATGTAGCCAAGGAGGGAGAGTGAGAAGATCCCTAGCAGGTAGTAAAGACCCTGAGACATGAAGGACTTTGGCACAAGAGCCAGCAGAAGGAAGTCAAGGACTGCTGGTACATGGTGCAAAGAGGCTGAGCAGGCTGAGGGCTTGGATTTAGAGTATGGCTATCCAAACAACTCAAGGTGTTTTCACAAAGATAGTACCAATGGATTTTAAGCAGGAAAAACTATGTGATTTTTAAAGGTTTACTCTGGCTATTGTGCAGACTATTTGAAAACGATTTTGCAATGCAGACACTTTATTATTTCCAGTACCTCAAAAGAAGGTAGGACTAACCTGCATCATAGAATGTTATCATTGTAATATTAGTAGCAATTATTAATTAATATGAATTGACTGCTATATTAAGAAGAGTAAGAATTGACTGTATGTATAACTAACTTTGATACGTTATTCCAAATAAGTGTAATTACGATTGTTTTCAAGTAAGAAAACAGACTCCGAGAGGCTGAGTGACTTGTCGTGGAAGTGACAGAGCAGGATTTGAACCCCAGTTTTCTGCCTCTGAAGCCTAAGCTCTTTGTGATGTTGTTACATCAGTTCTCAGAGTTCTGAATATCTGATATAGCTTGACAAAACATGACATGCCACCAATCCCCAAGAATCTTACAAGACAATGGTGAACACCGCATTAGGATGAAGTATGTGGGCAATATATGTAAATTCACATACCTATGTGGGGAAAATCTACAATTTACGAGACTTCAAAAACTAAACTAATAAAATGACATCACTCTCATCCTCCACCAAAGACATAGCACCTACTCTTCCACAGAGTCAAGATTCAGCACAGAAACCAAGAAGAACAAAGAAAGGGAAATATATATTTAAATAATTTCCTAGTTCTTTAATCAGATTAATTAAATACTTAATTTAGTCAAATTATGAAATAATTTTCCAGAATATTAAGTCTATAGCCATTCAAATTACATTACAAAAATCTGAAATATAAATTCACATTTTGATTAATCTATGTTTTGCATTATCTCTATTACAAATTCCCTCAAATAAAACTGTAAATAGGTTTTACTATAGTGATCACTGTAACATCTGCAAAGGTTTTTATATATAAGAAAAGATTATCACATATTATTCATAACATGACAATGTCACCTGATTTTCTCCTTTTAATTTTCTTGTTTGATCTTCACTTGAACACAGGCAAGTGAACACAGAAAATATTAGTGACCTCATTTGCTGACCAAGGTTTGTGTTGACTGCAATCTATAGAGGGATCTCAGATATAACAACAGTTTAATGCCTAAATAAGCTTCTAAATTAAAGGCCAATGATACCATACTGAGAGCACGTGTACACCTGCATAAACACCTATAAACCTGATTCATTCAAAATTCATATAAATATTTTTATCCTATGGGTTTGGAGTTATATCTCAAACATGGATTACCACATAAGGATTTTTCACTACAAAAATACAGTAAGAGTCATAAGGTTTGCACTTCTTCTAGCAGAACTCCATGATACATCAACACAGGGCAGGAATCACACTGCCACCTCCAAGCCACTTTCTTATCTAATCAAGCAGGTCATCTAAAGAGCCAGTGGAGGCCTCCTTCCCTAATGGCTATGATTGTGCATTTCAACTCAGCATCTTTTCTATCATCTATTAAAATGTTGAGCACTATGGTCTAAAATATGGCATAGAATTCATTGAAATTATAAATTTTTCATTCTTAGGGGAGAATATCTGCTCAATCAAACAATGATTTCTATATTGCTGAAACAAACGGCCAAGTCTCAATCCTAATTTGCTCATTCTCTTCCATGAGACACTTTTCACTTGGCTTCCAGGTTACTACACACTCTGGGTGTCCTGCTCTTCTCTCCAGCATCTAAGTGGAGAAATGTCCCACGGCTCACACCTGGGATCATTGTTATTTTCTCCCAATACTCTCACCCTTGGTAATCTTCTCAGCCCATGGCTTTAAATGACATCACCTACTGATAACCCTCAGTATATATATCCAGCTCAGACATCTTCCTAAACTCTAGATTTGTATATATAAATACCTATTCTGTATCTCCATCTATGATATCTAATAGGTACCTCAGATTTATCTTGTCTAAAATCAAGCTCTTGATATCTCAACCTCTACCCCTACCAACACACACACACACACACACACACACACACACACACGTAAATCTGTCCCTTTAAAAGTCTTCCGCATCTCAGTAAATGGAAACTCCATTTGTATGTTTGTTGAGACCAAAAAAACTAATTATTTTTGGCTATTTTTTTCTTACACCCCATATTTTATATGTCAGGAAACCCTTTCAACTCTACTTCCAAAATAAATCTAGAATTCAACTAATACTTAAAACCTAGGCTGCTACTACCCTTACCAAATTCATTGCCTCTCATCTATATTACTTCAATAGCCCTCAAGTAATATCTTTGTTTCTAGCCTGCACTTTTATGGGTTATGTTTATCCCAGCAGCTACAGTGATCTGGTTCAAATGTACCTCAGATCATGTCACTTCTCAGGCCAAACTCTTCAGGTGACTACCTACTTCACACAGGGCAGAATCCAAAGTGCCTCCATTGGCTGATAATGATTTGCCATTTTGAAACCTCTTTGGCCTTGATTCTGCTGCGGGCACACACATGCCTCCCCAGTGGTCCAGGAACAGTTCCATTCTGTGGATATTGTACTTGCATGTCCTTCTGCCCAGAATGGATCACATACAATTCTTTCAGGTAGTTACTGAAATGTAACTTTATTAGTTAAGTCCTTTTTTGGGCACCTATATATTATTGCAATATGTCACAGCGATACTCCCTGCCCCTATTCTATTTGATTTTGAAAATTTTCTCCTTAAGTGTTTTTTAAAATTAAGCTACATCTATTTATCATGACTCTTCCTTAAAGAATTTATCTTTCTTATTTACTACTGTATCTCAAGAATCGAGGACAGTTTCTGATACATAATAAATGCTCTAAAATATTTTTAAATAAGCAAATAAATGCCACCATTATGATGCATTGTGTACATCCACCATGCTAATGTTTTTACCTTACTTTATTTTTAATGTCAGTTTTCCATTGTGTGTATTATTTCTTATTTAAAATAAAAGAATTTGGCTCTTTCACATCCAATTGGAAAAATGGAAAGAATCACATCTGCAGAGGCACTGTATACCATCTCAAGAAGCAAAGGGTAGTTTTTATCAAACTACCATAATATCATTTGTATTATTTACAAAAAAAAATTATTACTACCACCGTCTTCACTGGCAATATATTTCAGCCTTAACATGCTCCCATTAAAATAAATTTAAATATTAATAACTGAATCAAAATATGTAAATATTTAGGAAGGGCAGGGATAAAAATGGAGAATAAAAACTAACAGAAAGAGATGGCAGCACATTCTGTTACATCAGTTATAGTGAACGCATGTTGTCTCTGCCTATGTCTATAGCAGGGGCCACCATAAGTACACCCTACCGGGGCTGTTGGCATATGCACTTTTCTCAAGAGGCAATCTTTTAAAGATTTGATGGACTCAACTGAGCCAATGATATCAAATATTTTAGTTATGTCCATTAACACATTAGCATTTCCTCACTAGAGTAAAGATAATCATGATTCCCAGTGTATAAGAATTGCCAGGGTATCCTGTCAATGGCACATGCTCACTAACTGACTATCCAGAATGTTTTACTGTCCCCATTATAGACATTGAAAGGAATTTTAATTCTCATCTACATCATATCATCATTTATTTTGTGTTCACATAAATGTACAACTGTGTCCTCAAAATATTGTAGACCCTTCTTTTTCTGTCAAATACAGTTAAAAGAACACTACAGAAAAAAAGCACTTCTAGCATAAAAAAGAAGTGCCTTCAAAAATTATATCCTCCATAAAACCAATAAGAACACTGGCAAAATTTGTCAAAATCAATATTTTGAGAACTTTTGAAATTAACCACACGCTTCCAACAATCCAAGGAGCAATTATTCAAGAAAAGATACTGAATCAGATGGAAAGAACAGTATGCTTTATGCCATTTTAACTTGCCTTATTCCATTCCTTTCTTCATATGTCTACAATAGCCTTCAAAATCAGCTGCCCCAGATCCAAACTTTCTGTAAGAACTAAAAGCCTAGGATATAGCTTGTAGAAAGGGTTTAAAAAAAAGAGCAAACTAAACTGAAAGCAAAGAGAAGGAAGACAATAATAAAGACATGAACAGAAATAAATGAACTGGACAGTAGAAAAGAATATTATCCTGACATCAAAAGACAAAGATGTGATCCAAGAAAGAAACTGCAGACCAGTATCCCTTATAAAAAATCATCAACAAATTACCAGCAAACTAAATCCAGCAATATATAAAAAAGATTATATACACCAGGACCAAGTATAACTTATCACAGTAATGCAAGGTTGGTTTAATATCCGAAAGGTTATTAATATACATCACATTCATAGAATAAAAGATAAAGCCGCATGGTTATCCCAAAAGATGCAGATTAAGCATTTGAAACAATCCCAAATCTTCCATGAAAAAATAATCAGTAAACTAAAATGGAAGATAACTTTCTCAATTTGATAAATGTCATCTATGAAAAGCAGCTAATATTGTACTTAGCGGAGAAATACTAAGTTATTTCCCCTATGACATTAACAAGACCAGGTTGTCTGCTCTTACCACTTCTGTTAAAAAAAATTGTACTAAAGAATGTAGCCTGGGAAGTTGGGCAAGAAAAAGAAACAAAAGATATCCAGAAAAGATGGAAAGCAACAAAGAATACTATTCTTATTTGCAGATGACATGATATTCTATATAGAAAATTCTAAGCAGGCCACGAATGACTTATTAGGATTAACAAAAAAAGCTCAGCAAGGGTGATGAATACAAGATCAATATATAAGAATCAATTATATAGGTTAAACATCTCTAATCCAAACAATTCAAGATTCAAAATGCTCAAAAATCAAAAGCTTTATGAGCACCAAAATAATGCCACAGTGGAAAATTTCACATGTGACCTCATGTGATGTGCAGTAGTCAAAATGCAGATAAAACTTTATTTCATGCCAAAAAGTATTTAAAATATTGTGTACAATTACCTTCAGGCTATGTGTATAATGTGTATATGAAATATAAATGAATTTCATGTTTACACTTTCATCCCATCCCCAAGGTACCTCATTGTTTATATGCAAATATACCAAAATTTTTAAAAATGCAAAATGCAAAACACTTCTGGTCCAAAGCATTTTGGAAAAGGGATACTCAACTTGGATTTCTATACCCTAGCAATTAACAATCTAATACAATAATAAAAGAAAATAATCTAATAAAAATCTGAGCAGGAAAAGAAAAAGGCAGAAAATTTGATTAGATATTTCTCCAAAGAAGATATATCATGGCCAATAAACACATGAAAAGACACTTGACCTTATTATTCATTAGGGATCGGCATATAAAAACCACAATGAGATACCACTTCATACCCACAAGCATAGCTAAAATCATATGACGGATAATGACAAGGCAAGGATGTGAAGAAATTAGAAACCTCATTCATGGCCTGTGGGATTATAAAATGATGCAGCCACTTTGGAAAACAGTTTGTCAGTTCCACAAAATGTTAAACACAGAGTTACCATGTGACTATTTATATGTCCAAAAAAATTGAAAACAAATGCCTACACAAAAACCTATACATGAATGTTCATAGCAACATTATTTATGATAGCCAAGAAGTGAAAATAACCCAAATGTCCAACAACTGATGCTGGATAAATAAAAGTAGTATATCCACAAAATGGAATATTATCCAGCAATAAAAAAGAATGAAATATATGTTCCATGCAACAACAAGGATATACCTTGAAAGATTATGCTAAATAATATGGTCTGGCTGTGTCCCCACCCAAATCTCATCTTGAATTGTAGTTCCCATAATTCCCACATGTCATGGGAGGGACCATATGGAGATGACTGAATCATGAAGGTGGTTTCTGCCATGCTGTTCTAATAGTGAGTTCTCACAAGATCTGATGGTTTATAAGGGGTTTCCTCCTTAGCTTGGCACTCACTTTTCTTCCTGCCACGTGAAGGACATGTTTGCTTCCCCTTCCACCATGATTATAATTTTCCTGAGGCCCCCCTGAGCTATGCTAAACTGTAAGCCAATTAAGACATATCCAAGACAGGGTAATTTATAAATTACAGTGTGATAATACACTAAGTGTATTAGCAGTGTGATAAGAAGTAGTCAGGCATAAAAGACCATACATTGTGTGATTCCATTTATGTGACAAGGCTAGGTTCAGCAAATCTATAGAGACAGAAAGCAGATTAGTGGTTACCAGGGATTAGGTATAAAATATACGGGAAACAACTGCTAATAGAGATGGATTTTCTTTTTGGGGTGATGAAAATGTTCTGCAATTACATAATGGTGAAGATTGCACAACTCTGTGAATAAACTAAAAATCAGTGAATTGCACACTTTCATATAGTGAATTTTATATTATGTAGATTATTTATCAGTAAAGATGTTATTTAAAAAGAAGACAACTGGGTTTAAGCTTTCCTAAATCTCGCATTTGAAATGAAGGAGATATTGAGCCAAGAAGCAAAATGACAGACCTAGCCTTATAAATGTCATTGCTGTCTCCTTAGGCAAACTACTTGCCTCTCTTCTGGATTTTCAGAATGCTCAGTCTATACTTTCACATAACTATCACAATATATTGTCATCATATGTTCCCAGGTCAGTCTTTTTCATTTCTCTAGGTACTTGTAAGGGTTACATATTTTGTCTTATTCTACACAGCCATGGCATTTTAGCACAGCTAACATATGCATTGGACATTCAAAAGATGGTTGGTGAATAGAAGGATTTGGTCAGAATTAGAGTAAAACTATTCTTAATTATAAATCCTGTACTTACATGACAAAATATTTATAAATTATATTGTTCTTTTTTTTATGGGCAAAGACTGGTGTTCAGGGATTTGTTACCTGTGTCCAGACAGGCATAGGCAGTATTGGGGTTATTTTCTGGGCATTCTCTAAATAGTTCTACTTGGTACAATATATGTGTAATTGGCACATAAATATGTGAACAGATTTATATAGTTATAGTGCTTGAAGGGACTTTAAGAATCAGTGGGATAAAATCCACCCTAGCAATGTTTAAGAAACCAAAAACTAAAGTAGTGGTTTGCACAGCATCACTTACATAGACATAGAGAGAGGCACAATTTAAACACAGGTGTCTTGATTACAAATGCAGTGATGCCTTTGCAAATCATGCCCTAAGACCAAATAACCTTGGAATACATGCTTTCACAAAATGAATGCTCTCAACGTACAATTTAACCCAAACACCTCTAATTTATCGCCTGAGCTGATAATACCAGAAATATAACAGAGTGGTCTTTTCTAAGACATAATTCAGGTCATATGATTCTCTTGCTAAAAGGTCTCAAAGGTGTCATGTCACATTCAAATCCAATCTAGATTATTTACCAGTGCCAAGCAGCTTTATTATAACTTTGCTGTGTACATCTCTCTACCCTTCCTTGTCGCATCATTCTTCAGGAGCACTCTCAGGTCCTCTCAGGTCCCAGCACGCATTAAGTTATCTTCTATGACTCAAAACATATACCTAGGTTGCTTTTTCCCCCCACAGGCTCCATTTCTGTTACTTGTTTTTAGTGACTAGTTATTAATCCTTCAAGTCTCAACTTCAATGTTATCTTCTTAAGCAGATATGTTGCAATGGAATGAATGTTTGTGTTCCCTGCAACATTCGTGTGTTGAAATATTAATCCCCAATATGATGGTATTATGAGGTAGAGCCCCTGGGAGGTAATTAGGTCACGAGGGTGGAGCCCTTAGAAATGGAATTGGTGCCATGGTAAGAACGTAAACAAGAAAGCTTGCTTCCTCTCTCTGCTCTCCACCACTCGAGAGCAAAGCAAGAAGGCCATCTGTAAACCAGAAGGTAAACCCTCACCAGAACCCAGCAATGCTGGCACCATTATCTTGGACTTTCAGCCCCCAGAACTGTGAAAAATAAATTTCCGTAGTTTAGTAGCCAACCAGTCTATCGTAATTTGCCATAGCAACCTGAATTGACTAAGACATCAGTCTTTCCATTTACTATACCTTGTGTTACATTGAGAAAACTAAAATTTTGTAAATTTTGTAAATATCTAATTTACTTGTTTTCTGCATATTTTGCCTCCTACTGATCTACATTTCCCATGCCAGCAGAAATCAAATCTATTGAATTCCTTACTTGATCTCTAGTTTGAAGCTCAGAATACCCATTCAACATGTTTTTTAGTTGAATAACAAGTAAGTAAATATTGTTCAAAACAGCCTTCTTCACCAGCACAACAGGCCCTTGAATTACAGAAGTACAATAACAGAGGCAAGTCAGTGTCTTTCCTTATACCTGATGATGGTTCTAGTCTACTTACTTGCCTGAATTTAAGGGAACGCAAATACAATTTTCTCAACCAGTAAATACGTTTTAAGCTAAAATAAATAACCTGTTTCCCAGCAATTAATTAATGAGCAAACACTCACTGATCAGAAAAGACAGATGATCTGTAGCCTCATTCCTCAAATTGCTTAAAATTGAATTGAAGAAAAAGAACAACCATTGTGAATACTTAATTAAAAGTACATAGCTATATTCAGTAAGTGGATAGAGCTAATTACTTGACCACTTTTTTTGGAGACATACATTTTGGACATAGTCATATAGCAGGGATAATTTAGGCAGAGAGTCCAGGTAAATTTTTATCTCACATACACAAACATAAACACACACACACACACACACACACACACACATACCTGCAAGCAAAACTGTATGTCTGATAACTTTCTTATTATTTTTTCTTTTTCAGAAACCCATAGCTTGCTAAATATGATAACTTTAGTAAGCTAAAAACTAGGTGTTAGTGAAATTAGAAAGGAATAGGAAGATGGCTGAAATCTCACTCATTCATTCATGTATTCATTCACTCAGCCAAACAGTGCTGTAGGGAGTAAGACAGCCATGATCACTGCCCTATGGAACTTAAAATCTGATACTAAGAAATATAGAAAAGGATAGCATTTCAGGAAGGAAAAGCTTAGGTAAGGGGTGTCAAGTGTTACAGAAACCTTAAGAAAAATTAAGGCAAAAAAGTGTCTTAAGATCTGAAAATGAAGAGATCACTAAGCACATCAGGGTGTCAATGAGATCATTCTCTCTATACCCAACCTATCACAGTCACCCCCATAATCACCTTAAGAGTTATTTTGAGTCCTCCCTCATCTCTGCCCCTACTTCAGCCACTGAGTTGTAATTCTCTTATAATCTGGCCACCCTGTAAGTTGACCACTGTGGAGAAAAGATAAAAATGGATGTTTCATTTCAGGCTAGAAAGTGTACCTGTGACCCCGCTGGTGCAGGAGATGGAGACAGAAGTAAGGAGACTAGCAGCTTCAGACACACAGGTTCTGCTATGTAAAAAGACAATTACTCCACTGAGTCTTTATTCCTTTATAGGATTTCTGATATGGGATTTAGCCATTTTATTTCACTGGATGAAAGGGTAAACAGCACTCCAGGTGAGTTCTATTTTTTTCCTCTATTTCTGACTTTCAACTTTATCTACTCATCACTCATCCCACCCCATCCTATTTTTGTTGCATCCTGCCTGATCCTGCCCTGACTTCCCAGTTCACACAGCTCTGCAGGTTCCACAGGCATCACTAGTGATCTCGTTTCTGAATGCACAAGCTTTTCGCCTTTGCTCAGTGAAATCCAACTTTGTCACTGCCACCTCCTCAGGCTGCCACGCATGCTTCCCTGCCTGGGATGATGTGTTTATAGGAGCGCTGCGGCAGCTTCTGCGCACTCCCACCCCATGCAACTTTGGTCTTTTGTTCTCTCCAGTCCCACTGAGGTATTTTTAAACATTTTATCTTTAGGATGCTATTTTGAACCTTTTTTTTCCCTTTCCCAGACTTCTGGGGTATTGTTGCCAAGTCTGACAATAATGGTGCCATGGCTGCTACATCACCTTTCATATTCTATACATTTTAGAACTTTGTAAATTTTTTGCTAATAACATCTTTTTCTCCTGTTGAAGCCTTAGTGAAAGCTGCTCTCAGGACAGAGTTCAAGCAACTTTTTAAAACATTCTGATACTTCCTATTTTTTGACTTTTTTTTTTCCTTTATGTTCTTAACCTACTGCCATTTGTAACTTTTTTATAAGTAAAAACTCAGCATGCATTTAGCAGCAAGATGGACTGGTGAGAGTCAGAAAATATCATCTTTGGCTTTCTTACCAACACAGTGGCAAACTTTAACAAACTTCTCCCCTACCATGTTCTTAGTTTTAACTTAATGACTTTTTAAAGTCATTTGAACAGTTTACATTACAGAGATAGGAACATAAAATGAACATTTTTAAGCTCTTTTGAAGATTTCCATATCTTCATCCTCCTCATTAATTCATTTACTTGTGTATTTTGTGGAATTTTCTGTACCACATTTTGAGCAGAGTAAGATCCTTCCACTACCCAAAATATCAGAGGGATGTCCTTTATTACTGATTGTCATGAAACCTCAAGGAATACAAATTCATTAAAATTTCACCCTAGAAAACTATTTATACTGCTGCAGACAACCATAATATGTGGGGTTTGACACAATATACAATCAAAATCAGTGTTAGATTAGTCAAGGTTTTAGACTATACTAACCTGTAGGAATAAATGCTTTATTTATAAAAGAAAGGTACCTCCCCCCATCCTTCTTTATGCTTATTTTTCAGCAAAATTTTGTTGTTTATATAATACAATCACATTAGCTATGATTCCTTCCCTAAAGAAGAGCATATTCAGACATATATGGTGCAAGGATGAGTAGGGAGAAGAGAGATCAAGGTATCATTAACAATAAATATGAATATAATTAATTTTAAAATGGCAACATGCCCAAGAATGGTGGATCACAGAGAACAAATTGCCAATTGTGGTGATGAGATTATATGTGAATAGCAATGTAACGTTTAAGTAATGCTTTTTCATATATGGAAGAATGGAAATAAATTTCAGGACAAGAGAAGAACAAAGTAAAATATACACATATGTAAGAATGCATGAGGATGAAGACTGGAAGAGCATGATAAGAATGTGCAGTGAGGCTGGGATGACAGAAAGCCTAGAAATGCAGTGTGTGGTCAGGCTCCAGAGGGTCATGTATAGTATTCTAAGAAGATCAAGTTTCCTCCTTCAGGTAACTCTGCTATTTCTAGCTTCAGATAATGAGTAAAATAGATGAACTTAATTGAATTGAGAAACAGTGACTAGAAGCAGAGAGTTTGAATTTTGTACAGGTGTTTTAAATTTAGGATGACCACAGACTACAAAGACAGAAATATTTAGTTGACAGAATGTACAACATAATATATCTCTGTATGTGCAACATAATAGTAGTAAAAAAAAAAACATTTGGGAAGTAGGCAGAGGAAGTTTGACAGAAAAAGACTTTGAGGGAAGGATTATTGAGGAGGATGTGGGAAAGTTAATAGCTGTAAAAGTAATGAAAAGAGAGAATTTCATAAAGATAGAACTATCAACAATAGCAAATGTCCAAAGCTGAAGAAGTCTCATGACAATAAACATGAAACAATTAGATTTGGTAACTGGAAATGTATTTGCGGCTAGGGGAGCAGTTTTGAAAGCAGTGGCAAGAGAAGCAGTCAAACTTTCGGGCTTTAGAAGTAGCTCTCACTTTGATGAGCTGTAGTAGAAAAGAGAAGGAAGATAGAGCAGCAGTCAAAGTGGGGTAGATGCATTAGGGGAAGGCTTGTATACTTGTTTATTTGCAAAGGGTAAGATTATTTAAGATGAGTGAACTTGAAGTGTGATTGTGGGTTGTAGAAAAGATTGTAGAGAAGAGAAACTGAAAATGAAAGAATGTAGTAGCAAACTTTATACTAAGTCTCAGAGGTGATAAACTTATTAGTCATTTTTTTCAAAGATAGTATAAATCTACTACATATGCTTGAAGAATATGTAACTTGAAAATGTGTTATATCTTGAACTCAGTTGATGAAAAATAAATCTACAGCAGAAATTTTGGGTTGTTATTTTATACTATATCCCAAGAACTTTTTGCATCACTTGTGAATCAGGACATTTTTTTCCTCTTGATTTATAAGATTTATTAATATCATATAAGATTTATGTTAATATATCATATCATATATACTGATATCCAAGAAAGATAGGGTAAATTGAAAGCTTACACTTTTTTTTTCTTCATTTGATCCATTCTCAGAAACTGATTAAAATGAATAAAAAGAACAAATTAGAGAAGAAAAGTTTATCATTGCTAAAAATAATGAACAACAGATCAATACCTTAAATTTTGAGAAGTACCTGATGGAGAGTATTTCAATCTAAAGTATAATAAGATGGTGGAATTTGGCATTGAACTATCCTTTTTCAAACAGTAAAATGACACAGGAACTGGAAGAAATTATGAAAAAAAAACCAACAACATCCAATTATGAGACAGATAGGCTGGAAATACGCGCTGACTACAAAAGATGGAAACACTTCATTGAAGATATCTTACCCCACCACTAACGAAAAGTAGCAAATTCATGTAACTGTCCTATCTGCTTAATGTCACACTAGTAAACATCAACATTTAATTTCAAAGAAGTGTGCATTAACTATCATTAAAGGTAGACAATTTTAGTTACCAAAGAATTACACCTCCTTACCTCAAAATGCCAGATTCAGACCGTTCTCAAGCTGTCAGTGTTTAATACTATTAAAACTGTCCAAGGGGGTTAGAATTCTTGCCAATTTATTTTGCAGAATCAACAGAATTCTGAAAGGAAAACTTACAGCACAGAATAGATAATCTGTAGAACAAAAGATAAACATTTTATATCCTTATCTTTGATGAATCTCTGTGTACGTTTTGTCCATCTCATGAACTAACAGCCAGGACTACGTATGCTACATGTATTAGTAACACCAGCAGCATTCTCATTCAAGTCAGGAGCAAAACAAGGATCATCATCATCATCATCATCATCAGTATTTAGTATTGTTCTGTGAGTCCTTTCCAAGGTATTTCAATAAGGACATAAAATTAAAAATCTAAAAATCCAGAAAAGAGAAAGTAAGGTTACCAACATTGTGTATGATTGTCTATCTTGAAAGAATAAAAAACAGAAATAAAATCATGTATTTAAATTAGATTTTGATTTGGTGATCAGTTATGATTTATTTAAAAATAAAGATATTTCTATAGTCAGGGAAAATATTGTAAAAAGGATCCTATTAGAAAGTAGAAAAAATATCACAAAAGTATCCTAACTTGAATTGCAAAAGATCTACATAAAAAAACTGTAGAACTAATCCAATAGAGATAAAAATAAAAGAGAAAAAGGATAATGCTATTCTTGATGTGGAATTAGAAGACAATATTAAAAGAGGGGAATTCATTTATAAATTTAGCATTAGTCTAATGAGTAACAGGTTCATTGGAATCTGACAGACTTATTCTGAAGCTCATCCTGAAAAAATCAATATAGAATAGTCAAAATGTATTCAAAACAGCAATGAAATGAAGTGCTCTTTGCTTTTTGCTTTTTTAAGTACGAAAGTATATTTTAAAGCAATACTAATGAACACAATATATTATTCAAAAATAGATATGAAAGAAAAAGAGACTCTAAAAACTATCAACATAGAGATAGACGTGATAAGTGTGTAATTTCAAATAAATGATGATATGGATTTACTCATTTAGCCTTTTATTCAGCAAAGATTTACTAGGCACTATTCTAAATATTAAAGAGGGAGTGGGAAAGAAATTAAAGTTCCCTGCTCTCTTGGAGTTTATATTCTAATGGAAGAGACATGCCATAAACAAATGGATTCACAATTCAGAGAAAATAGCGATGAGCAACAGAAGGAATAACAGGACAGCACTGAAGAAGAGCAAGAACGAGCACTGCTTGAGCACTGCTCTAGCGCTGCTCTAGGTGAAGGCACCAGAAAAGCTCCTTCTGAACAAGGGAAACAGGAAACTGAAGAATGGAGGGGTCAGCCACCCATGCACAAGTCCAGGAGAGCAGTAAATAAGTGATTCGACCACTGAGGCCTATTACAATACATATTCTAAATTTTAGAAACAAAAATATTGAAAATCCACATAAAGTAGGTAAATGTTCCTGAATAATCAAGTGCTGAGAAACATTCTAAGCATAATACCAAATTGAAAGGACGGAGGCAGTGGCAGGAGACACAGATCCTACCCTGAGAGCAGCTTCTCTAATCTTTGCGAGTAATCATTAAACATTTTAGATGCCAATATTTTTTACTGGTAATGCTGGACTTGAACAAATCAATCTTATTCCACCATTCAAAGTTTGTAAGAAGAGCAAGCTAATTTACTCGTTTTTCTATAGAATAGAGTGGCACAGTTGTAACCACAGAGATAGGTTTAAAAAGTCGCCTGGATATGTTTTATCTATTTTATTTTCCTACTGACTTCATTTAGCATTTAAAAACTCTGAGTTTCTAAAATAGGAGCTTGTATTAGCCAGCTTCACTTATAAGAACATGCATATTTGTAATGGTTCCTGTTGCCTGTAACTGTATTAAAATTTCCCTTCTCTCTTTTTACCATCTTATATAGAACACACGTCTAACTTGCTGTGATGAGATAAAATTATTTTCATGTTTGCAGTTGTTATACAATAACACTTCCTTCAAAACACCTCATTCTCCAAAGTGCTATTTAAATTTTGTGATGATTTCTAACATTTCAGCCTAATTGTTTAGACTTTAGAGAAGAAATTAATGAAAGGGACAACTATTTAAAGCACATGAGCTTTGTTCACACTTCATTAAATATTTTAAATGGCTATTTTATTTTATGGCTTTTGCATTCCTTTTAAATTTTAGCTGGCTTAATTTCTATAACCAGGAATTTTGATACTGTATTCAAAGAAACCTTGCTGCATATAGGCATCACCTAGTTTATAAATATATTATCTTAATTTCTATTTATTCTTATTCTAAAATGAAGGTAAATTTTAAAACTTATGTCAAGGTTTAATCATTTTAGGGGCAGGTAATGGGGGTTCTTCATTAACATAAAAAAGTTTATTTTATCTCTAGTTTAAAATTATATATAAGTGAACTTTGCCTTCCTTCAAAAGTAATACATTTACTTTGTATTATACATTCTGTGCAGACTAGTCATAAAGAAATGTTTCAGACAAAATGCTATCATTGCTTTAAGGAAAAAGTGATTTATCAAAACAAATTTAAAATTTCAATAAGACCACACTGATGAAAATTGATCTGTCATTCCATATGCACGCTTTAACTTTATAGAGGAGTTACTATATATGACTAGTTATTACCTATCACTTATAAAATCTACAAATTAATTTCATTATTAATTTGAACCTTGTATCATTAATCAAATCCAGTGCAAATTTAATGGGCAGATTATAAAGTTGCTTTGCAGTGAGACTCCTTTTATTTCCCTAAGAATTGCCCCTCCAGCAGCACGATGGGTCTCCAAAGTTGTGTTGCCTTGTTTTTGTCACCTCTATCCATGCAGAGGCTGTGCCAGGCAGAACCCCTGATCTGTACTTTCACAGTCCCTCTGTATAAAGACAATAGATATCAGCGAAGTGATCACTGGTAGTATGGCTGGGAGGTAATGTAGGCTCACGGATGAGCTTGTCATTTTCTGCAATCTTTATAAATAGTGCAGAGAAAACATCCGTTGAAAGAGAAAGGAATAAAGTACAGATGAGGAAAGGGGGATTTGATGGTACCCCCAAATCCCTCCACTAAATTCTCTTTTCTTTAGCCATTCTAAGTTTGATTCTGCTAGTCATAAATCTGAAAAACATAATAGCAAAAGTAAAGTATAAAACACAAGCACTTAGCATTAGTAGGGAGGCAAGGTTTTAATAAGGTTTTGAATGTAAACGTAGATGCTATTTATAGCCCATTTGATTATATAAAAATAGAATTGACTTAACGTCATAGTATATGTTGAATAAAAAAATGTAGGTTTGAAGGTGTTATAGATTAAATGTTTGAGGCTCTCCAAATTTTGTATGATGAAGTCCTAACCTCTTGTGTGGCTATACTTGGAGATGAGACCTCTGAGAAAGTGATGGGTAAATTAAGGTTAAATGAGACCTTGGTGTGATAGGACTAGTGTCCTTGTAAGAAAAAATGGCCAGGCATGGTGGCTCACGCCTGTAATCCCAGCACTTTGGGAGGCAGGCAGATCACTGAAGTCAGGAATTTGAGACCAGTCTGGCCAGCATGATGAAATCTCATCTCTGTTAAAATTACAAAAATTATCCAGGCATGGTGGCACTCACCTGTAGTCCCAGCTACTCCAGATGCTGAGGCAGGAAAATTGCTCAAACCAGGGAGGCCAAGGTTGCAGTGCACGGAGATTGTGTCACTGCACTCCAGCCTGGTGACAAAGTGAGACTCTGTCTTACAAAAAACATGAATAGATAGATACCAGAGAGCTCAACCTCTCTTCTTCCGCATGCAGCAAGGCACCAAGGGAAGGCCAGGTGATGACATAATAAGATGTCAGCCATTTACAATCCAGTAACAGAGCTCTTACTAGAAAACCCACCAGAAACTGATGTTGGACTTCTAGCCTCCAGAACTGTGAGAAAATACATTTATGTTGTTTAAGCCACTGAGTCTATGATCTTTTGTTATGGCTGCCCAAGAAAATTAATACAAAAGGGATCATCTAGAACACATACACACACCCACACACACACCAAATACAAACAGGAAGACAGACCCAGACACATAAACACACACACACACACACACGCACACCATATTACAGATTAAAATAATCAAAAACCAAGACAGAACAGCTTGCCTCAGTTCATACTGTATCACTGTAAAAGGGGATAGTGATTTACAATTTACTTATCCTCAAGAGTACAGAGAAAATGTAGTCTGAGGCAGAAATGATTGAGGAATTAGCTTAACATTTGAAAACTAAATTTGGAAAGTCATTTCTAAATAAATTTTCTCTTAGTTTTGAACTTTGCATTTTAGACGTAAGCTCAGCTTTCAAAGTTCTGCTTAATCTTCTCTCTCTTTTTTATAAATAATTCCTAAAAAGTGGCTCAGTGGACCTCCCCTACATCACATGTCTTTTCTTCCCAGAGAAACATGGCTCACCCTTTATGATAGAAAGAGTATTAGATATATACTACGAAGAATATTCTGTGATCCTACCCTACTTCTTGATATGTTAATATATCTCACATAACTCAGAATATCTATTTCTTTCTAACAAAGGCTGTATTTCAAAATAGTTTCTTTGCTGAAGACTAGAACAAAAGAGGTGGCTTTGAGATGCAAAAGCAGAACAATGGCCTTTGTGTTCTAGGCAGTATACCCGCCCTTTCCTTCCCCAGGCATTTAGTATCATGGTTCAGCTTTAGAGAAAGAAGCATGTAAGGCAACAAACAATTTAAGGGAGAAATTATAACACCATTTTAATGTTTAAAACACAATCTTCATTCCACGGGCAAAACTGGACTGCCACTTCAGTTTATTTTCCTTTATTCAAAAGAATAGCTGGTGATATTGACACATCCTTTTGGGTAGTTATGACAAGGTGAAGCATTCTGAGGCAGCTAAGTAGAAAAATACCATTTGAATAAGGCTCAGGAATAAACTGAGACTCCTTGAGCAATAAAAAAACTATATTGAGGGCATGACAAAATGTCTCCATTATATTATCAAAATGACTTGTCTAAAGAGTGTTCTTAAAATGGCTTACATCAATACCATGCTGTGTCTTATGTTTTATGCTTCTTGAGGGCAGGTACCTTCTACTGGCACATTTATCCTTCCAATGACAATTATCCAGTAGTTTCATTGCCATTATTTGAACAGCAGCTGGCCTGTCAACATATGGTAAGGTAAAGAAGCAAAGAGGGTTTCTACTACATGAATTTGCTGGAAATATTTTCTCTCCTTCTCTAATAAAATGTTTTGCCAAACCACAAATGATTTTTGCTTTATCTTTCTGAAGATCAATTTTAAAGTAATAACACTAAATTCCCCACATAAATCCTCCATATTGAAAATGACAAGAGAGATAAAAATAAACAAAAGGAGCTAGGGGAATTCCCATTACCATCTCCCACAAGCTGTCTTGATAAAACAAACTATAACCATCACTGATCATTCTCCACTCTCACTGACTTAGAGTATACTGCTCTTGAATTGTAGTCACTCAAAGATCTATTTTTAGAAAATAAAGCACTTCAAAAAATCACAGTGAGAATGCTGACTATCAAAATTGCTTAAACATTGTTCATCTAACCAATAATATGAAAATCTTCAATTTGTGACTATTTAATAAAATGAAAATATATTGTGTGTATATCTGAGCCATAATGTCTGAAAGAACTCCAGTTTTAAAAATCATAAGGAAATATCCCCCTACCACTATATGAAATCTAGATAGAATCCCCTATATATCAAACTGCATACTTTATAATTTGAAAATAATTATAAAGCTAGAAAAGAATAAAAATGATTTCTGTAGGTTCAACTTGAAACTCACACAGAGCTGTCACCATTTGGAAGCTCCAAGTGGACACGTTCAGCTGGTTTATTGTTGCTTTGTTCTCAGGTTTGTGCTTGTTTTGTCCTTATGTACCAAAAACAGGAAGAAGAAACAGAGACCTTTCACTATGGGATTAATTTCTACCAAGGAAGTCTTCCCATTTAAAAAAATAGGCCAATTGAAGATGCCAATCACACCAAAAATATGCCAAGTCAAGATGCCAATCACACCAAAATAGCAATGTTCCTGTTTATGGTTCTGCTTTGCATGTCATAAACTTTGGGCATGAGAACAAACAGAAATCAGCACAAATTTCACCTGAAGCTTTCCCTCTCTTCATAGTGCTGAAAACAAAACAAAATTTAAATAAAGTCACAGAACAGAGGGGCCTTGAGAGACCTTGTGGCCTGTTACTGCCTGAGACCTGTAGGCAAAACAGTCTGCCTTCCTCTTTTTTAAAATGATAGGGACTGAGTCTTAAAAATCTCTCTTAACAGAGCATTCTGGTGTTATAACTACCTGAACATCAAGAAACAGCTTTACCTATAACTAATCAACATCTCAACTGATTTTATTAAATCCAATTTCTCCTTAACAGTCTTCTATGTGTTTAGATAAAAAGGACCTGATTAAAATGCATTTGCTCATTTAAATTCCAATTAGCAGTTCTCTGAAAATGAAATGTGATTATTTGAGAATAAAAAAAGGCAAAGGCCAGGCATGGTGGCTCACACCTGTAACTTTGGGAGGCCAAGAAGGGTGAACCGCTAAAGTCTAGAAATTCCAGGCCAGCCTAGGAAGCATGGTGAAACCCCATCTCTACAAAAGATACGAAAACTTAGCCAGGTGTGGTGGTGCATGCCTGTAGTCCCAGCTACCTAGGACGCTGAGATGGGAGGATCACCTGAGCCCAGGAGGTTGAGGCTGCAGTGAGCAATGAGCTGTGATCATGCCATTGCACTCTCGACTGGGCAACAGAGTAAAACTGTGTCTTAAAAAAAAAAAAAAAAGAAGAAGAAGAAGAGGAGAAAGAGGAGAAGGAGGAAGAGGAGGAGGAGGAGGAAGAATGGGAGGAGGAGGAGGAAGAAGGGAAGGATGAAGAGGGGAGGAAGAGAGAAGACAAAGAAAGAAAGAAAGAAAAGAAAAAGAAAGAAAGAAAAAGAAAGAAGGAAGGAAAGAAGGAAGGAAAGAAGGAAAGAAAGAAAGGTAGATTAAACTATACTCTCTGGATAAGCCTTGGCTGTCATGCATAACAATAACATTCCTGGTGCAAATTGGCACCAACAACTCCACTAAAGTGGAAGCAAGTATCTCTGGCAGTCTGAAAAACCCCCACCAGAACTCCCCGTGTACTACTAGGCAGGATATTCTCATCTGACCTCTCTGAACCCCAGTGACATTACATCTCAAGCAAGGGAGCTGGATTAGATAATCTTTTAAACCTCTTTTAGCTCTAAAATCCTGACATTTCTATTTTATATAATATCTTTTTTTTTTTTTTTTTTTTTTTGAGACAGAGTTTCACTCTTGTTGCCCAGGCTAGAGTGCAGTGGCGTGATCTCGGCTCACTGCAACCTTAGCCTCCTGGGTTAAAGCAATTCTCCTGCCTCAGCCTCCTGAGTAGCTGGGATTAGAGGCACCTGCCACTACACCTGGCTAATTTTTTGTATTTTTAGTAGAGACCATGTTGGACAGGCTGGTTTCCAACTCCTGACCTCAGGTGATCCACCTGCCTCAGCCTCCCAAAGTGCTGGGATTACAGGCATGAGCCACCATGCTCGGCCTATTTTATATAATTTCAAGGGTTAACATACAAGTAATTTTTTAAATCTGTAAGTTCCCGTAACAGTGCGTTTATACCCCTCACTAGATCTATGATGTCTCTAAACTACAGTACTTTATTTCTCCCTTGTTAAGGTAACATATAACTGACACCGCATTTCATTTGAGCACTAGATTGAAATTCTGCTATGAGACCAAATATCCTTGAAGGCAGGAATTCAGTCTGATATCTTTCATAATATTTAACCTAGTGATTTGTACACAGCATGTGCTTGTGTTCAATGAGTAAATAAATACTAAATAGACTACACTCAATTTGGGGAATATTGTTTAAGATATAGTCATTTGTATGACCTAAAAATACTGAAAAAAATCTGGGTTTTAGGATGTGCTACTAAAAAAGAATACGGCCAAGTAAATGATAAAGTAAACAGTATGGAATTCAGCATTTTTAAAAGACATGTTCAGAGGTTCTGGGGAAATCAACATAAAATGCTGTTAAAAAAGTAAAGGTTTTTTTTGTTGTTGTTTTGTTTTTAATTAAAAAGACCAGTGACTCATATAGTCCGGAGGCAATTTCAAAAATAAAGTCTGCAATTTAAAGGAAGGCATTTATAAAAATAAAGTGGTTACCATATTCCCTTCAGTATGACTTAGTGAAGCGAGTCCTAGATTACAAAATACAGTTGAGGCTGGTAATTTTGACCTTATAAAAAACCCATTGATCTTTCTGTATTCATTTTGTTTCCTTAAATATAGTTTGAGACCGAAATCTAATGTACATAAATATATTTTAAAGCATTGTTAGATATGACTTCTTAGATGTGACAGCATTCTGTTATCTTTTTTTAAAATATATTTCATGAAGCCTTATAAGACTATGGTCTGTTATTACCAATAGGTGATAGTATTTGAGAACACTACTAACAAACTCGAAATGAAACCCACCAGTCTCTACCATGTCCTGCATGACCTTTGGCCTAAGCCTGCTACTCCAGCCTCACCCCAGGTCACACTAACCCTCACTCAGAGTGTTCTAGGGACACGTTCTTTGTTATCTGGGAGCTTACTGCGCATCCTGTCAGGGACACATATGTTCCAGCTTTTCTCAGACTGCTACTCCTCACTTTTCAGCCCCTAGGTCTCTCATGGCAGCCATCTCTGATTTCTGTATTAAATTAGGCCCCTCTGGGCCTAGTGAGGCTGGAAGAGCAGGCTTAGGCCAGGTCATGCAGGGTACCATAGAGACTGCAGGTTTTATTTCAAGTTTGATAGTGGTATTCTCAAATAATATCATATGAATAATAGCTGACCACCGTCTTATAGGACTTCATTAAATGTATTTAATTATCTTTAATTCAATTTGTTTCATTAAACAAATTAAATATAAAGCGTGACTTTATCTTAAATAAAATTATGCCTTTGGAGCAAAACAAAACTTCAATGCAGGTAACACTACAGTGAGTGAAGCCTCACCCGTGCAATTAAATGCACTATAAATGAGCTGCACATATCAGCGTTTCATTCCAAAGGATAGGGGAGATTTTGTAAGTGAAGATTTCTGGAGCTTATGGAGCATTTCTGGAGTTTGTGGAATTTATGTCATTCTGGGTGACAATCAAATGAACCTGTGTAAACATATATTTGTAAATATATAAATAAATACATAAAATTAATAGAGGTTGTAATAGGAGGTAGGAATTAAATGAATAGAAGCTATGGTAAAGAATACCAGAGGGGCCTACTTTAATACAGAAATCAGAGATGGCTTCCATGAGAGACCTGGGGGCTGAGAAGTGAGTAGAAGCAGTCTGGGAAAAGCTGGCATGTGGGTGTCCCTGACAGGATGGGCAGCAAGCTCCAAGATCGGAAGCCATGTGTCCCTGGCACACTTTGAGCAAGGGTTAGTGTGACCTGAGGTGGGGCTGAAAGAGCAGGCTTAGGCCAGAACATGCAGGGCACAGTAAAGACTGTGGGTTTTATTTCGAGTTTAATAGTGGAATAGTTCCTAGTCCATGACAGGAAGGGCCTTATCTTTCATACTCACTGTTGTATTCCTGATACCTAGCATGGTACCTCGTATGTAGCAGATGCTCAACATATATCCACTGAATTAATGAATTGATCAGTGATTACCACCAAATGTAATCAAGAACCTGTAGCACATAAATTCTTATCCATTTGGAATAAATTGATTGTAACTGTTTGCCAATATTTTGTTTGTAATTAATTGTAACTGCAATTTTTGTCATGCTTTGGGCTGAGATAAATTAAGTATAAAATGTGAATTCATCTTAAATAAAATTATGTCTTTAGAGCAAAACAAAACTTCAATGCAGGTAATCCCCTGGTGAGTGAAGCCTGACCCATGCAATTAAATGCTTTGTAAATACGCTGCACATATCAGTGTTTCATTCCAAAGGATAAGGTAGATGTTACTAGTGAAGATTTCTGGAGTTTATGGAACTTGAGGCAGTCATAATGAGTGCCTATAATGACAATAAAAGTTAGCAAATATTGAGCAACTGTTATGTGCTAGTCTCTGTACTAAAGAAGTATTATTTTTAATTTGAGTCAGTTTAATTAGAAAGTAATATATGCTTATGCAGCAATTCAGGCAAGAGCAGTGTTCTAGTAGAATGATCCCCTCCTCCCGCTTCCCATGTGTATAATGCACCACTATTGCCAATAGTGTGCCTATACTCCCATACTTCTTCCATTTTTTATGTGATAGTCTTTGGTATTGGATTTTTAAAGAGCTAGCTACAAACCGGTGTTGGCAATCCAGCTGCTCAGAGAGCTAGGGTACCTTTTATAAAGCCATGTTTTTTTTTTTTTACAAGTTGTTTAATAATTGTTTATATGATGTTGTTGTATTAACAACTACATCCCACATATAGATGGTTACAGAAATTACTTTATTCACTTAAAAATATATTGTTCCTATGCTTTCTAATAACAAAAATAATGTTACCAATAGTTGTAACAATGGTTCATCTGTATTACAGTTTGCTATGGGCCAGTCACAATCGTATAGTTTAATTCATTGATTCTAACAACTCTCTAGGTTCATTCATTGGATAGTTGATGATGTTCAATTCTTTTCAGTAGCTGCAAAGAATAAAAAGAATTTTGCAGCAGGGCAATACCATAATTTATTCGGCCATTTTCCTATTGGTAGACATTCATATTTTTCCAATTTATCACAGTAAATACTTTTCATATATATATATATTATTACATATTGGTATCTGATTTCTGTTTGAAATATTTCCAGAAATGGGATTACTAGGTCAATGAGTATACACTTTTTTTTTAATTCCTAAGTAAAGAATTTAGGATTTTGATTTTAGTTCTCATGGACCCCAAAGAACTTGGATAGGCAAAGCAGAAACTAGATGAAATTTTGAAGGAAAATAATAAGACAGACTAGGAAATGGCAATAGAAAACAACATGAAGAGCCCATGCGGCAATCAGGATTCAGACTCAGTAAAGCTGATGGTATAATTTGGGGGCAATTAGATATGAGAACTTGGTTACTAAAAGCAGGCTAGCATGAATCTTGATGTCAACTGAAAGAATTTAGATTTGCTGCTATAGGAAGCAAAGAACCATTTATAATTATTATTGTGACATTTGCAATAATGGGACAAATGATTAAGCATCCTTTCAAAATTGGAAGGAAAAAAAAAAAAACTCCAGCAGTCTTCTGACCCACACATATTTGAGCATGGTGTTCTTTTCCAGACCATATGGACTTTGGCAGTCTTACTTTCCTTAGAAACTCCTTGAGTAACAGAACTAGAACAACACTCACTGTTCAAATGCAAATGCTTTCTCATCAACTCAAAATTGCTCCTATTATCAAGTTTGAGAAATATGACAACAGTAAAAGCCCTCTAAGGACACAATCAATGACACACCACAAGCAACTCTCTATTCTCAGCCCTTTCTTTTCTCCTCACAAAATGAAACCAGAAAGACTGCTCAGCCAATCAACTTCAAACGCTTGACTAATAAGTCCACCTTCCTCCCAGTCTACATATCTTTGTTTTCTATCCTAGAAGACCCTCCTAGAGTGATAATGATATTAGGTATCTCTCATCAACCACTAGGTCCAACCAAGTGTAGTCTTATTATAGCACAAAAGGTCAAGACTTTAGATATCTGTGGTGGTTGGTATTTGTTGTGGACTGAATGTTTGTACCTTCCCAAAATTCATATGTTGTCTAATCCCCAGGGGGATGGCATTGGGAGATGGGACCTTTGAGAGTTAAGTCATGAGGCAGAGCTCTCACAAATGGGATTAATGCCCTTATAAGAGGAGACACAAGAGAGTTTGCCTCTTCTGTCTCTGCTCTCTGCCTGTGAGTACACTGTAAGAAGATAGCCATCTGTAAACCAAGATGAGGATCCTCGACAGAACTTAATCAATTCTGGCACTCTGATCTCAGACTTTCAGCCTCCAGAACTGTAAGAAATAAACGTCTGCTTTTAAAGCTACCTAGTCAAAAGCATTTTTTTAATAGCAGCCTGAACTAATGTGACATTTTACAGAAGCCCCTAAGTTTATACAATATCAGTTCTAACACAACAATTGATGTATCAAAAAAACGTGGAGGAGCTTGATGTGAAAGCAAGATAATCCATCACCTCTACCATATACAAAAATCTAACCACACTGCATTTTTCTCTTTGACTGTTTTTACTTCTTCTGTATGTCCTGTAAATATTAGTATTCTCTATGGCACCATCATTTATCCTCTTCCCCAAATTCTCTGTAAATGCTGCCATCTACTTCCTGATCATCAGTGTCACCTTAAGTCAGGAACCCCAAAATTTTCAGACACAAATTCTGCCCTGAGTTTCAGACCCTTAGTTATGATTCCCTATTGGACATTTTTATTGAGTCAAAAGCACTCTCACACAGCAGGCCCCTTGGGTTATTGTCCATTCCAATTGATTGATATTCACTCTGATTGGCAGTGCCAACACTGCACTGGTAGATAAATACTTTTCGTACCACAGCACATCCAACTTAAGATATCCCAAATGGAATCCCTCAATTATTTTTACTGCTTCTTATCAACTACACATTTTGTTTTTCTCTCAGTTAATGGTGCCATTGACTCCACTGCCCAAAAAAGAAACTTCAGAATTATTTCTATTTTCTCCTCATTCAACATCTACATCCAGTGATGACGTCTAGTTGTTTCTGCACTAGATTCTTATTGAAAAGCCATGCTCTTTTCCCCACCACAAGGCATCATCAGTTTCTTGATCACACTGATGTGATCTGGCCTATTGCCTTAGCCTTCTATCTGGTTGTCCTAATTCCACTATCTCCATTTTCCTGATTTCATCCAATAGAAACACTTAGAAATGATACGATGAGGAATAAGATGAAATCACAGTATAGATGTTATTAAAACAAACAAAGAAGCTTCCCATTATGAGCCATTCTTTGTGCTAAACATTATGGACACCATGAGAAAAGACCTAGTATATCCTTACTAAGAAGATGAAACATTAAATAAACAAAACAAAACCCAAAGTAGTTATGGTTTCTCAACATCCAGTTAAGTTTGAATTTCTGATGTACAACAAATAATTTTTCAGCATACTTATGCCCTAGTATTGAATAAGACACACTTTTACAAAAAATATATTAACTATATCTGAAATTTAAACTTAACTGGGGGCTTGGTATTTTTATTTGCTAAATCTAGCAATTCTAAGTGTAATAAATAATGACATATGTTAAAGTAAACATATTCAAACTACAGAACTACTACAAAGTACACAGACTAACCCTGCCTGGAATGTATAAACAGCCTTTAGGAAAGGAATGACACCAGTTAAAATGATTAAAAGGAGTTTACTGGTGTGTGTGTGTGTGTGTGTGTGTGTGTGTGTGTGTGTGTCTCTGTGCGTCTGTATGTGTGTGTTCATACATATACATGTGTGTCTCAGACAGAGTGAGGGGCGCTCCAGGCAGAGGAGAGAACATTTACAAAGGTAGGAAGGAGTGAATCAACAGAGTGTGTTTGCAGTGGTGTGCTCATAAATGTTTAACAATTGTTTACCAAAAAAAAAAATAAATAAATAAAAACAGAAAAAAAGTAACAATTACTGAATTATGGGGCTTGCCAATTTCCATGGTGTAAATACTTCCACCTAAGACATATTTCAAACCTTAAATGTGATGTCACTTTAACATCACATTGGTAAAAAATGTGTAGTGTAGTATTTCTACCATGAAGATATAATATATAATGGATGTACATAACTCAAGAGCATAGACAGTGACATGTATCAAAATAATTAGGAAGTGGTTAGTTGAGCATTTACCTTTATTTTAATATAATTTATCTATTTTATTTTATTTTATTTTAGACAGGATGTCAGCCTGTTACCCAGGCTACAGTGCAGTGGTACAATCATAGCCCACTGTAATCTTGAATTCCTGGGCTCAAGTGACCCATCCACCACAGCCTCTGAGTAGCTGCGACTATAGACACACACCACTATGCCTGGCTAATATTTTATTTTTAATTTTTGTGCAGACAGAGGTCTCACTATGTCTCACTATGTTGCCAAGGCTAGTCTCAAATTTCTGGGCTCAAGCAATTCTCTTGCCATGGCCTCCCAGAGTTGGGATTACAAGCATCAGTCATCATGCCCAGCCATAATTCAATTTTTAATAATAGCTCTATTTAAACTAGATTGCAAACTTTTTGAATATCTAACAGTTGATTCTCCCAAGCTAGTATGGTCTGACTCATGTACATCACACTAGATTGCAAACTTTTTGAATATCTAACAGTTGATTCTCCCAAGCTTGTATGGTCTGACTCATGTACATCACTGTGTGCTCGTGAACTATAATCTGCATTAGTGGAGTACAAAGTGTTTGTGTAAAGGAAGAAGAGGGTGGGAGTGCAAATGAATAGGGAAGGGGAGGATGTTGGACCTTTCTTTTATACAACCCTCATCAGCTTATAGATAGATAGATAGATAGATAGATAGGCAATAATGATGACTGATAGACAGACAATAGATAGATAAATAGATAGATACACACATACATAGATAGATACATAGACATGAAGTTTTACAACCTCAACTTATGTGACTCAACTTACAGTGTTCTGCTTGCTTCTATGCAATGAAATAAAAAGAGCACCTGGGATCAGAGGTCTAAGTAATAACTCCATCACTTACTGGTAACCAGTTAAAGCATTAGTTTTCTCAAAACACAAAGTATAATATAATAATGCCTTCTTCTCTCAGAAAAAAATCAACTAAGGTTTAGTATGGTGAGGGCTTGTAAATTATAAATTATCAGATAAAAATCAGTATCACTGTGGTTTCTACATTTTCCTCAGAAGATTGTGCATTTGCTGCTTCTGTAAAAGGTAGAGACACAGCCTTATGTGTTACAGTGTAGCTCCAGCAGTACTGTTTTTTTGTTTTCTATTCCTTCAAAGATCATCCTCGCAACATTAGCTTTGGGTCCCTCTAGGCATGTCCACAACTTTCACTTCTTATTTCCTTTTCTGTGTCTCCTTCCATTTCATCCAATAATTATTTTGCATTTCAGAATGGTGAGATGTTTTTTAAGCCTCTTTGCATTCTTCTCAGGTTGACATAAACACATTAGAGAAATCCAGTGTTCAATTAAAAAAACAGTTTCTTTGTCTTTAATACATTCTGTTTATAGCTGTTGAAATCATCGACTATACTTACAACTGATTATAATCTAGTTTATAATCAATCAATCAATATGTAAAAATTAACATATTTTATAAGTTATATAATGTTACTGAAAGCATGTGGACATGTATGATAAACACATAATAGAAATTAACAAAGGTACAGAAATGCCATGAAATCCAGACAATGGATTTTAGGCTTAACCTGATAGGCAACAGCAAACCAAAATACATTTCTGAATCAGACAGTAATATGATAAAAATGGAATTTAAGAAAGAATATTTTTTAAAGTATACGCAAGATGGTTTACTATGTAAGTAACTTCTTCATATTTATACTTAAAATTTATATACAATTTATTTCTCCCAAGTTTTGTGTAATGAGTAGACATAAAATCTGTGCAAGAAAAACATAAATCAGTCCCTGTGCTCCATATCTGAGCATTCAGGACAGTCTGGAAGAAAACACAAAGAACATGGAAAGTAGTCATTTTTCTTGTTGTATATTCTGCAACATCACTCTTCTGGTAACCACATCCGATTACTTACTTACTTTTAACTGATAATTTACTAGGTTGGGTGTACAATCTGAAATTTTCTCAAAAGAAAAAAGTCACAGTCCCTATGCCAATGTTGAAAGAAAAGAAAAAAATCAAGTTCATGTCAATAATAATAAAAGCTCTTTTGTTCTGATTATACAACACTGGGCCTTTCCCTGTATAATTTAATCTCTAAACTTAATATTTAAATGAGATATAGAAAGAGAGACCAAGCATGAGCGTGAGAGCACGAGCACGCTCCAGGTGGTTTCATTCTGGTCTCCAATCCCACTTAAGAACTACTGACCCTTTTTTACAAGTATTAGGAAAATAATAGAGAACTAAAATAGAGCTCATAAACTTACGGCAGATCTAAAAAACACATAAATAAGAGGTAGAACATGATGTGTGCTCTAGGTAAGACAGGTGTAACCAAAGCTCAGGGAGGAAAAAATTTTGGTGAGGTGGGTGGTCAAGTAAGTTTTGGGGAAAACTGTTTTGGAGCAGAGACTTGAGCCATAGGTAGGATTATCATTGGTGGAGAAGGAAGAGTGGGTGAGAAAATAAGATACTAAAACAAATAGCGGCAAAAGCTCAGGGTAGAAAAAGAAGGGAAAATCATCTTCAATGAGTAGGAAATAATGTGGTTTTGTAAAACATTAGACTAGACAAGGCACTGTCGAAGAGAAGACAATCAGGGGCTGTGCAGGCAGGGCTTAATTTATACATGGGCTATTGGGCCTAAAGGCCTTCAGAGAGGGCAGCTGCTCTGACCAAAGCTGGGTGGGATGAGTTAGACTGGCAAACGAATGGAAGACTAAAAGGCCAAGGGGTATGTAACTCCATGCAAAAAGGAGAGCCTGAAATATGAGGATGGGAGTGAGAACTGACAGAAGGAACAGATGTGAGACGATTCAGAGATTCAGAATTAGACCTGATAGGACATAGTGACTGATTACACTTAGGGAGCACAAGGAAGTGGGGAACTGACGATGACTCAGGGGTTTCCCATCTGCGTGACTGTGAGAATGGAAATGTCATAAATAGATGAGAGAAGGTGAAGAAAGATGCATGAGTGTGATTGTGCTTGGTTTGTTGGGGTGTGATGTGGAAGGATATACTGAGCTCAGTTCCGTTTTAACTTGAAACAAGCAACATAATATTTGAGCATCCTTATGTGTAAAGTAGCATGCATTGTAGAGAGGCAAAAACTTTAAGTTTTGTGTCAAGACCTACAGTCACACACACACTGAAATAGAACTCAAAGTCACACTTTTTCCAAGCCTGAACATTTCTCATAAATGCATCTGAAGACCAGCATCTTAGGTATCATACTAAATAACAAGGTCTCATAGTAAAATAACACTGCAAAGGACCAGTCTAGGGATTTTAACACTGTTAATGCTTCGAAGGATAATCAAAGGTGGAAATGGTTCCCTGAAATTGCATGGAAATGCAGAGTTAGAAATATCAAAGAGACAAAATGAAAGAAGCCTTTATTCTCCTCTCTGATCCTCCATATTCTCTACTCCATAATGTTTAACAGCTCAGATTGCCATTATCAATAAGGGTGATAACATAATCCATCTTGGAATCATTTGCCAATAGACACTCTGTATTCAAATCAAATCAAATCATAGTTCAAATAACACAAAAGCAATTTATATCAAGTCCCAATGGCATAGCTTAGTAGTATGCATTATAGTACACCAATGACTTCCCCTCAATACAGTCTCTTTCTTCAAGAGGTAAATACTGCAGGTGGGGATATAAGAGAAAAGAAATGAAAAAGTGAATATTAAAAAAATTAATTAAGGCAAACAGAGAAAACATAACCCAAGACAGCACACGATTTACTGCTAAATGACTAGTGCTCTTTAAAAGTATTGCAGGATTAAATATTAAGCCCCCTTTCTGTAAGCAAAATAAGGAAGAGCCTTCTTGGTTTATAAATAAGGAAACTTAGATGAAAAACATTATCAATGGCAATTTTGTACAACCTCTGTCAAATTTCATCTTTTCTATGAACTTTTTCTAACATGGGGTGAATACCACAAAGAGTGTGACCTACTCACTGTTTATATATTATGCCTACCATACTAGAATAAATTATTTGAATTAAGAATCCTATGTTATTCTTGTCTTCTAGCCCCACTAGAGCCTAGCCCAAGATTGAGCATGAAGAATGCCACCGATGAATAGTTAAAATGAATTACCAGCAGTTAGTGGGTAAATGAATGTGATTATTAGTGAGTATATGCACATATGCAAATAATTTTATTTTATGTGCCTCAGTTTCCTATATGTAAAATGGATATAGTAACAATACTTTATAAAGTTTTATAAGGTTACATGCACATAAAATGCCTACAACAGAATAGCATATAATTGCAGTTATTGTTACCAGAGTTGATAGAAAATCAGCAAAGAGCTAAAATTAGAGGCTCTTATGGTTTAATCTTATGCAGAACTTAGACTGGTGAGAAGTTTTGAAAATTTAGATGTGTGCTCTTTTTCTTTTTGATGTGCCCTATGGAATGATTCTCTCCATTGTGCCACAGAATCTTCTTTTCTGTGGATGTTTCTAAGGAATCAGAAAAGAAATGCATACTTCAAAGAATGTAATTCCCTAGAACTACTTGCCTTTTCTATCCTTATTCTTTATTAACTTTCCTTTGTTAATTCTCAGTCCCAGATTCTCCAAAACTTTTTGTCTTAGCTCTTCCTTGTCCCTTTCATAACTACATCCACTTGTTGTTAAGGTATACCAGTTTCTTCTTTCAGACGTCTGTCTGTTCCATTTTTTTCTGGAGTCATTGCCATTATTCTTATAATTATTAGCCACGTCTGGTCTATTTTAATCATCTACTAATTGGTCCGTTTTTCTCCAGGAATGCTGTACGCTCATCCATCATGCATATTTCTGACAATCCATTAACCTGAAACTTTCCTTTCAACTGGACAGCTCCATGTTCAGATACTTTCTTGTCTCCCTTCAGAGCAAAATTCGTTTACCAAAGCTAGACTTCAAGGACATTCATAAACTAGCCTCAACTGCCTTTCACAGGTTTGTATTCCTCCAACTCATTGGCCAAATACGCTTCTCAAATCAGACTATATATTCAATGTACCCTTTGCCTGACTGCTTCATTCTGACTCCTAAACTTTAACCCACATTCATAATGTTTAAGATTTGTTATACGTATAATAGATAAGTGAACTCATCTATTCACCATTATCATTTTTTCACTCAATACATATTAATTCACTGTATTCTTTGCCCAAGGTCCTAGGCATTATCTTTTTCTTTTATTTAATATCTTCTTTCCAATACTAGTGCAGTAGCCAGTGGGTACTGATCTCAGTTGCCACCAGTAGAGTCCAAACCACCATTACATTTTGACTCCTTTGGCTATAAACTTCCTGTTTTTGCACAACAACCAACTACTTTCTTGGCACAGGCAGACTGTTCTCTTCTTGGACAAATGACTCTATAGAAGAGCAGAGGAAATAGCAGTGATTCACAGAGTAACCAGTGTGAGCCCTAAGGCACAGCAACTTTCTAATAATAATATTGCCAATATTTATTTATCCTTGCAACATCTGCACAAGTTTTGAAAGGGAGGTCCAATTCAGTGATATTCACGTTAATTTTGACTTATAAAATTATCACCCATCCCATCTAACCTTCATTTTTACTGAGCATACTAGTGGTGCATATCCGTGATTCTAAATCAAGAGAGTACACCACGATCACTTAGGAAAATTTTCCAAATACACATTTCCTGGCTTCCCTACTCATGCATGGTAAGAAGCATTTGACACATAATGGGACAGTGTGTAATGGAACAAAACCTTCTAAAAAGCAATTCTATGCCTTTTTACATCATTCCTCTCAATAAGAAACATACAGAGGTAAAGATATAGCCTATGTTTTGACAGGATTTACAAAAACATGTATTCTCAAATTGCGTTAAGTTACACTTACAAGATCTTGGTAAATATTTGTTAAATTAATAAAATAAATGAATAAGGTAGAGATTTTTCACTGTTACTAGAGTAGAATATATGAATGATATTTACACAGTACTTTACGGAATACACAATGCTCTCAAGTATATATCTAAAATTTCATGGATTTTCAGGTCTAGAATCCAGTTATCTTCCCCTGACTGCTGGGTGACCCTGGGGCAAGCCACTAATATAATTCATGTTTTGTCTACCATATGCAGGCCAAGTACACACATCATCAAGTCTCAGCTGTTGCCACATTATGTGGCTTAATGTAAAGCTACCATTAAATAAACTCAATCAAAAGTCTGCTTGGGCTTGCACGACCTTAGTCGTGCATACACACACACGCGCACACACACACACGCACACACACATATATATATAGTAGAAATACTGGCATTCTACTCTTCCAGAACTACATGCTTTTAATAGCCAACAAATTGAAGAGGGAACCATCTTCTCTAAGCATTCAGAAAGAGAAAAAGACAATATTATCATTAAAATAGCTATAGCAGAAAGAGGGGCTTTGTAAGACTTTGAGAATTGGCATAGAATGATTTGCATAAGCCAGCAAATCATATAAAAAGAATGAAGACTATAAAAGCCACACAATTTTTTAAAATTCTGTCACTTCCTAATTATAACCATGAATTGGAAATGTCAGTGTTCCTAGAATTCTCTATTTTCAAGTTACTGGCTCTACTGACTTTATTCTAAAAGGCGAAAACATTTTTTTTCTAGTTGGACATTTTTTCTAACATCAATAGAAAACTGATATTGACTCCTAATGCATGCGGTAATACAATTATAGCCTGTGACATTAAACATCTCTTATTGTATATGAAAACAACTTTTAACAAAGCAAGAAATTAAAACCCAATGCAATTTTGTTATAAACATGACTAAAAATAGTACAGAGAAGGCCTGCCTCTGAAAAATAACTTCATTCATGATAAAATATATGGCTAAAAGATCCTTTTCCATATGAAAATATATTCTTTTTCTTCTTGACTGAATTTCTTCTTGGCTCAGTAAATGAGATATCTTTTTAAAAGGTGCAATTTTTTTGATTTTACTTTAAGTTCTGGGGTACATGTGCAGGTTGGGCAGGATTGTTACATAGGCATATGCATGCTATGGTGGTTTGCTGCATCTTTCTCCCATCACCTATATTAGGTTATCCCTCTCCAATCTCCCTACCCCCTACTATCCCTTCCCTAGCTCCCTAAAAGGCCCCAGGTGTCTTTTGGGAACTAGGGAAGGGACAGTAGGGGGTTGGGGGATTGGGGAGGGATAACATGGACACAGGGAGAGGAACATCCTGTATTTGGGGACACAGGATGTTCCTCTCCCTGTGTCCATGTGTTCTCATTGTTCAACACCCACTGATGAGTGAGAACATGCAGTGTTTGGTTTTCTGTTCTTGTGTCAGTTTGCTGAGAATGATGGTTTCCAGCTTTATCCATGTCGCTGCAAAGGACATGGACTCATCAAAAGGTGCAATATTTTTATCTAGCATATATTTTTAAAAACTATTTCTTCAAGGGTATCAAAACACCTGCAAAATTATTAATCATCTGCCCCAATAGAATATCAGCGTAAAAAATTACAATAAACAAACTTTAAATAACTTTAGATAAGTGGAAAAATCTAGCAATGTTTCAACTTTTACTCAATTCCAATTTTCATAATTTTTGCCTTCAATATTTGATGTGCTATATAAGTATACCTAAAGTAATACAAATAAGATTTCTACAGTATTCAATAATAGATGTCATTTAAGATATAACTGCATGCATAGTAGGATGCTTAAGATTTCATGAGAAAATATGTACATATGCATTCTGCATTCAATAAACAGTAACCCTCTTAAGCATATTAGAGATTACACATACGATTGGAGCCTCCTCCCTTTAGTGCACAGAAGTTCCTCTTCTCTCTTCTCCCTCATTGCTTTCAACACTTCATGACTTTTGGCATGTAACCAAACTCCACCTGCTTCATCTCAGCTGCCACCAGTAGAGTCCAGAACAGCATTATATTTTCTCCCAACTGCCACAACCATCTCCTAAAACTTATTTTATTTCCCTACAACCAATTTGCTACACACGCTGGATCATGATTCTCCCTTCTTTGCAGTGCTTTAAGGGTTCCCCAATATAAGTCTTAGATAAAATCCAAAGACCTGCAAAAGCTCTAGAGTGGAATCCTTGCTTGTCTCATCCATTGCCCTTTCTCCTCATTTGCTTTCTCTGGCCTTCTTTAGTTCCCAAAGATATGATACTCTGTTTTCCACTTAAGGACCACTTCACATACCATCATCCTCTCTGCCTGGAATTCCCTTTCCCTGGCTTTTTGCAAGGCTGATTTCTCATTTTTCAGGTCTCTTTTTAAATGCCACCTCCTCTTAGAGACTTCCTTGAACACACTTTCTAAATAGTTTCCCCAGTTTAGTTCTCTTTTACTGCATTCAGGTTGGGCCTTTGTTAAAAGTGAAGGGTTTTATCATCTATTTTGGTTTGTTGTTTAGATTTTCTCCTCCCATAGCCCAAGCTTTATAAGAACAAGGACATTGCTTTGTTCATCATGGCAATATGTTACACACACAGTACAGACTAAATATTTGTTGAAGAGAATAAATAGGCCAGTTCACTACATAAAAGCAGATAACTGTTTCCTCTACTGCACACTCTTTCACCAGTTGAAGAAATTAACTTTTCCTTTTAACGCTACCTTCTGATCCACGCTGTTTTAACAATAAAAGAAAGACCACATGGCTCAGCAGCAACAAAGGGGCAAGAGCCCCCAAAACGGAGAAAGGTAGGCGAGTTTCCAATGTTTACAGGTCTTTTTCAGTCATTGGGAGAAATTATATTCATGATGGGGGTGTGTCTGAGGTGGTCACAGTCTACAAGTGGATTATCCATACCTCTGCGTTGTCCCTGATGTTTCTGCCATTCACTACTGTAGGAAGACATAGAGTTGTGAACATTGGACCACACAGCCTGAAGTCATATCTAGTATGCAGAACTTAAAGGCATAGAGAAATAATGACAAGAGCTTTTGTCCAACTATTCACAGTATCAGAGACCCATTCATACTTTTGATTATTAACTGATCTAAGGCATAAATGTAGTATTAGATGATTATAAATGAGGAATAATATTTTCAAGCATAAAAATATATATTTCCCAGTCTACTATGGGAAAAGTATACACACACATGCACATATAAAAACACACACATCATATATAAAAATTAACTCAAAATGAATCAAAGATCTAAATGTAAGACCAAAAAGTATAAAACTCAGAAGAAAACATGGGGGTAAATCTTAATGACACTGGATATGAGAATTATTTCCTGGATACAAGACCAAAACCACAAATAACCAAGGAAAAAATAGATCAATTAGACTTCATCAATATTAAAAACTTGTGCTTCAAAAGTACTATCAAGGAAATGAAAAGATTATTCACTAAATGGGAGAAAATACTGCAAATCATTTATGTGACAAAGATCAGTTCATTACATGTAAGAAACACTTATAACTCAACAATAAAAAAACCCAAATAACCCATATTTTGATAGATACATCTTCTTTGGAGAAAACTCAATTTTCTTCTTAAAACTGAAGAAAATATTTGATAGATATTTCTCCAAAAAGGATATGGAAATGGCCAATAAGACCATGAAAAGTTCATCAATATCATTATTCATTAGAGAAACACAAATCAAAACCACAGTAAGACACCACTTTACACCCACTGGGATGTCCATAATATAAAAGACAATAACAAGTATTAACAAGAATTTAGGGAAATTGGAATTATCTTATATTATTGACAGGAATGTAAAATAACGCAGCTACTTTGAAATACAGCTTGGCAGGTCCTCAAAAAGTTAAACGTACAGTTACCATATGACCCAGCAATTTTATTCCTGGGTATATACCCAAGAGAATTGAGAACATGCATACAACCAAAAATGTGTACCCAAATATTAATAGCAATATTTTTAATTGCCAAAAAGTAGAAACAATTGAAATGTCCATTAACTGATGGATGAATAAACAAAATCTGATATATTGACACAATCACTGGGCAATAAAAGGAATGAACTACAGACACATGCTCTGTGAGTCTAGAAAACATGTTAAATGAAAAAACTCAGATATAAATAGCCTCATATAATATGATTCCATTTCTAGGAAATGTCCAGAGTAGGCATACTCATAAATACAGAAAGTAGTGGTTCCAGAGGCTGTATTTTGAGGAGAATGGGGTAATGACAGCTAAAAGGTATGAAAGTTATTTTTCAGGATGATGAAAGCATTCACGAATTACATAATGATGATAGCTACACAATTTTTTGAAAACCACTAAATTGTACAATTTAAAAAGGCGAATTGTACGGTATGTGCATTGTATCTCAATTTTTTAGAAACAGGTAATCACCAGCAAAAACTAAAAACAAAACAAAAGAGCAGAATTTACTCTGATCCATGTACCATGATTCAATTTACTTCTGATAATGTCACCTTTCACAGAAGCGTAAACATAACTTGACTAAGCATAGTTTTCCTTTAGCTATCATATTGTCTTTCTAGATTTTTATCTTCAAATTCTAATAGGGTGACCAACCATTCAGTCAGCCCAGGTCTAACAAAAGTCCTCAGGACATGGGATTTTTAGTGCTAAAATATGGAAAGAAAAACCGGGAAAAATTTGTTTTTGCATGATGTTGCATAATTTTCTTAAGTCCTCCAATCCTCATTTAAGTACTGGTTATACCCTCTAGAGAGTGGGGTTTTTTTTTTTTGGCATATATAAAATATTGTTTATATATTGACAGAATTTTTAATAACATATGATGTTTATCACCTACTCTATGCTAAACGATGTCATAGCACTTATGTTTCAATATCACTGGTATCTGTATTTTTTTTTAATTTTTCCATAAGTTACTGGGGTACAGGTGATATTTGGTTACATGAGTAAGTTCTTTAGTGGAGATTTGTGAGGACCTGGTGCACCCATCACCTGTTTATATTCCTTCCATCTCTACACCTTCTCCCAGTGCTATTTCACTCGTTTTATTGATTTATATTATTTAATGGTAATTGCTTACAAATTAGTGTATCTTTTCTAAGTCTCTCCTGAGTTTGAAATAGAATAGCCAACTGTTTTCTGAGGGGTTCCTATTAAGAGATTTCCTTGGCTACTAATACTCGAATCTAATGCTGTGTGTAAACCTTCCTTAGTGCCTAAGTTAGCTCTATTCTTGATTTTATCATATCCATTTAATCTCTTGAGCTAAAATGGGTTACCTTGTCTCCACTGCTTTCTTACCACATCTAATGAATCACTATACTCTAATTATATCACATGTGAAATTTTCTCAAATCTTCTCTACCTCCTGCCTCTCCTACCTAGTCCCACTGACATATGTGCCTGAGACTGAAGAATAGCCAAGTGTTTCTCAAACTTTTAAAATCCATGATAACTCTGAAAAACACACACGAAAAATATTTTATGTCGAATTTCAAAATAAAATGCAGTATTAAAAGTAAAACCAAAGCCAAGGCACGAGTTGCTTATTTTCTCCAAATTAGATAACTGTCCTATTCTTCTGATGCAGCACTTCCTGCCTCCTTTCTCTCTCTCTTTAACACACTTACACCCATACGCACCCACACACACAAATTCCCACCCACCCAGGAAACCATATACACAAATACACACACACTGCAGTGAATCCCTATAATTTCATGTTACCTTGGCATCCATTTTAATATAAATTGAACATTCTCATGCCACAATCAGAGCTTAGCCACCTTTGGCGCAGCTGCTAGTTCTCTGCCTCCTCCCTGTTCCTTACCGTGATCAATCCAGATAGCAACCTCATACAACTGCCTCCTGGTGACAGCTTCCCATGGGACACTTGTCACAAGCTATGTGACTTGCTCACTGACCCCCACGTCCCCCATGGACTGCCCAGATATGCCACAGGGACCACCTCTCAGTACAGCATGACTCCAACTGAGCTAGTGCCCCCTTGCTCTACACTCACCAATTAGAACTCCATAAAGGAAACCCGCATGGGTAACAGCCTGGACACCAGTAAAGGCTCTCTGGCCTATGGGTCCCTCACTCTCTCTCTCTCTCGCTCCCCACCAGCTAGTTGAACGTACATTTCTCAGAAAGCTCCTGTCTCAGACAGCTCCCAGCTTCCTGTTGGCCCCTTCTCGCTAGGATCAGTCAGTGACACACTGCTTCTGCTATTTCATGTGTTTTATTGTGTTGCCACCTCTGTGTCTCACCTGGCTGACACACCTGAACCTAACTCTCCTCCTAGCCAGGGCTCTCCTAGCCAACTCTCTTGGCATCTTGGTAGGAATAAGTTGGACACAGGTTAGTTAAGAGCCACAGGGGTGTCTGCCATTATGAACAAGTTTCCTTTGAGAGGGGCATTCGGTCACAGGTTAGTCACTTCAGCATTAGGCCAGTCACACAGATGAAGAACTGTTCCATTGAAGGTGCGTTGTAAACATCCATGACCACCTCCCCTGAAGCCCCACTGAAACAGGGCTAGAGTTTATAGCCACTCTTGAGAGAGACCTCAAGACCAAATTAGAGAAAATGTAATGCATACAGATTTCAGCAATGAGTATATGGTTTAAATTATCCCAGCACAACCTGATGTTCTGGGTCTTAGGGTAATTGTTTTCTGCTTCTGGAAGACTGTACCTCAAACTTGCATACCTACTAAACTATTCAGTCTTTAAAATCCATATTGCTGTTGCAGGTTCTGTAAATCCTTCCCTGATCACATCAAGCCCAAACAGAATAAATCATTTTCTCTTTTAAATACACTTTTATTACTGCACTTATTTCAGTATTATAATTTATTTGATTATCTAACTATCCTCTCCTTCCCCAACTTGAGAAGAAATTCTTAAGGAAAAGATTCTAACTTATTTATATATCTCAGTTTTCTATCTCATATCCAAGAAATAGCAGGCATATGACTCAATTTGTGGAACTCCAGTAATATTTTGATATATTTATTACTTTGATTAAGTGATGACGACTCAGGTGGCATGGTTAAAATATGACTGAGTGACATTTTAATAACTTAAAGGGAACACTTGGATAGTTTATATACATAGTTATCAAAAATATAAAGTATATTGAAATGTGTATCCATCAATCCAGACTTGCATAATAATATGCAAGTGATACGAGTACTATCACCCTGCTTTCTGTCTCTCTACCAACCACTCTCTTTTTCCCTACTCAGCTTTTAGAAAAAGTCATATACATTTACCGTCTCCTTTTCCTGACTTCTCATTTCCCCCTCAAGACTACAGAAATACAGCATTTCCACTCACTTACATGTTGAGAATGCTATGGTAAATGCCACCAATGGCCTCTATATGACCAAAACCAAAGCACACATTTCATCCCTTTTTTCTTGATTTTCTGCTGCATTTAACACTGTTGGGCATTCCCCTTGAATCCCTCTACTAGTTTAGCTTCTGGTTCTTATGATTCTTTAATCCCTCTACTACTTTAGCTTCAGGTTCTTATGATTCTTTAACCATTACTTCTTGGCTGAGTTGGGGGACCTTCATACTTTACCCATTCCTCAAGCATTGCTTTTACCTAGAACTCACTCTTATTTTTTTCTATGTATCATTTGGTGATGTCATCTATTTCCCCAGTTAACTGAGTGCCAAAGGTTAACAGAGCCAACCTGTTGTTAAATATATACGCTTGGATAACTTACAGGTATTACAAAAATCACTATATGAAAATCTGAACTCACTACTGTTCATCTGATATGGTTTGGCTGTGTTCCCCCCAAATCTCATCTTGAATTTCCACGTGTTGTGGGAGGGACCCTGTGGGAGGTAACTGAATCACAGGGGCAGGTCTTTCCCACACTGTACTTGTGATAGTGAATAAGTTTCACGAGATCTGACAGTAATATAAGGGGGAGTTCCCCTGCACAACCTCTTTTCTTGTCTGCTGCCATGTAAGATGTGCCTTTCACCTTCTACCTCTTGTCTGCCGCTGTCTTCCACTATGATTGTGAGACCTCCCCAGTCACGTGGAACCGTAAGTCCAATAAACCTCTTTCTTTTTTAAGCTGCCCAGTCTCAGGTATGTCTTTATCAGCAGCGTGAAAACAAACTAGTATACCATCTGTGCCCAGATTTGGTTTACAGCTTTAATTCAACTTCTTGGTAGTGGCTCTTAGTCACCCAGGCTATTAATATGGTAATCCCCCTAAACTCTTTCCTTACAACCTATATTCAACTGGCAATCAAGCATTGCTCCTTTTATTTCTCAGCTCTCAAATGTCTCCCTCCCATAACCTCGATTACCCCTTCCCCTAAGTTAAGACCTTGTTATCTCTCTCTGGGCTATTGCAGTAGTTTGCTAATTGATTTGCTTCTCTCTAGTTTTGCCCATTTTACATTCATAGTTCATTTTCCCTGCTTCTGCCAAAGCAAGTAATACATATTATTTATGTACATACATCTACAGATAAAGCAAAACTGGTTATGGTATTCTCCTAATTAAAACCCACTAATGCAATCCTCATAACTAACTGCAAGCTTATTAAATTTTATATTTTAACACAGTTACATTATAGAGAAATCTAA
The DNA here is from genome assembly GCA_963573385.1 of Cacajao melanocephalus. Classification (NCBI taxonomy): domain Eukaryota; kingdom Metazoa; phylum Chordata; class Mammalia; order Primates; family Pitheciidae; genus Cacajao; species Cacajao melanocephalus. Next base: position 93,895 of record CAUYLG010054840.1, read on the forward strand.
GTTCTGTCCCAAAATACTAACCTGGGAGGCACTTTTATAATTTTTATTATCTTTTATTTTCTTTTAATATTAAAAGAGGTCTGGTCACTAGCCTCTACTGATTTTTAGACACACTGAAAATCATAAACTACAAATTTAAAAACACTGATCTACAAGCTAAAGCCTGTCCTCAATCACCCCCTCCAATTTATTTTTGTCCTTTCTATGTTAACCTAAAAAGGGATTTATGTGGCTATGGAGAGTTATATTCACAAATATTACTCTCCACAGAGAATCAGCTATCCTAAGGAATGAAAGCAAATTTTAAATTCTTCAAGTCACTGACAGAGAAGCTCATTATTTTAAACAGAAAAGAACTGAGTGAGCAAAGAGATTGTCAAAAAGCAGGATCCCCAAAGAATCTACAGTTGCTTCTTCTCAGCCACTACACTCAGAAGAGCCATAGAGAAGTTTCCACTAGGTACAATGAAAGTGACAACAACTGTTAAGTCTGTTGAAAGTGAAAACAAAATAAGGGAAAAATTATCTAATGTCTTGTTGTGGAGGATGGCAAATGCTAGTTATATCTAATAATGTCCAATTTAAAATGAACTTTGGAATAGGTGAGACCAATTAAAACGAAACCTCAATATGTAGCATATAAACAGATTTTAATATCAATTTTAATTCCTTAGAGAACTTGAATCCTAAAATAAGTAAAATGTTTTCTAATCCCTAGAATATAAGATGAAAAGTGGGGATGTAAGGTTTCTATGAATTATTCAAAAAGTTCCATCATATAAAAATGGCTTTACATAAAGTCAGAATATCTATAGGAAATATCTATAGGAAAAAAAATGGCAACATCATTTAAAGTACTTCTTCCAAGTTTTTACTTTTTAAAATGTAATTATCATTTTTACTATTGCTAATTCACAACTATTTTTATTCCTTGGAAAATACCGATTAAATGTAGAAGATGATATTCAAGTATACTTATTGAGGTAAGATCTATAACACCTATCAAGCCCCTGAAATTTACCAAATTTCATATCCTAAAACATAAATAATTCTAAATGATATATTACTGGATGTGATATATAAAATATAAGCATTTCAATGACCAAATGAAGGGTAAAGCAGGGAGTAGAGAAGAAATCAAATCAGTCAACTCTTGAGTTTCAGATGTGAATGAGACACCTTCGGTTGTTCATTTAACTAATCATTAGAATCTAGACTTAAGAATGCAATAATGCAAACAAAACAAGATTAACAATTCACTTTTGTTTTTGTTTTTGTTTTGAGATAGGGTCTTACTCTGTCACCAAGGTTGGACGGCAGTGGCATGATCTTGGCTCACTGCAACTTCCGCCTCCCGGGTTCAGGTGATTCTCCTGCCTCAGCTTCTCAAGTAGCTGGGATAACAGATGCCCACCACCATGCCCAGCTAATTTTTGTATTTTTAGTAGAGATAGGGTTTTATCATGTTGGCCGGGCTGGTCTCAAACTCTATACCTCAGGTGATCCGCCTGCCTTGGCCTCCCAAAGTGCTGGGATTACAGGCATGAGCCACTGTGCCCAGCTGACAATCCACTTGTAAAAATTTTCCATTACCTTTAAATAATATAGTGTGAAGGTTGGATAATAGACTATCTATGCATTTTCCTTACACATGCAGGCCCCATTCGGCACACTGTCTATACCTTGCCTCCTTACTTCCCGGAGGTATTATGTTCCAGCTCATACACATTCCAAATCTAAAACAATCAATCAATCAAACAAACAAACAAACAAACAAAAAGAACTGCTGTCACTTTAGAGCCCTAAGAAAACTTTTCCTCCAACTAGCTTAATCCTCTTCCTAGTCCTTTTCCTCCAACTAGCTTAATCCTTTCAATACGGTATTAGAAACATCACTTAACAAAAATAATAAATCCAGAACTCAGCTAATTTTATCTAATTCAACAGTAGCCTTTTTATTATACATATACAAGAGTAGCCAGAGTATCTACTCTCACATGCAACACGAATAAATCTGCAACCAATGATCTGCGTAAGAGACGACATTTTCAGTCAATAAAACCAATGCCATACTTACGGTGTAGGTTGCTGGGGCTGGTTTTCAGCATTTCTTGGTGTTTTGCAGGCAGCAGGCTTCGCCATGTCCCTGACAACACACCTGGGGCGCATGATAGACAGCACAACGCACTATTAATTATAAAAAGGGTAGAACACATCTAGAAATTAAACACGGTACTGGAAAACAATCTAAGGGAAAGTCTTTGCAAGTCCCTTCAACATTAACCTTGCGGCCCCAGCAAAGCCCGTGGAGTTGGAAATCTTTGACTCAGGCTTCCAAAAGCTCAATTATACCCAAATAAAATCTGTGCTAGCCTCTGTATTTGACTTTCCTTTTAGCAGCAATAACATGATTGTCAGCAGCTTTTCTCATAGCAGAAAAGCTACTGAAAGCTTTGGCGTGACCACATGAAGATGTCTGAAAGCTTAAAAATAGGAACAGCTGTTGCGTTGATATGTTAAATTTTGAGCAGGATATTCTGTAGCTTTTGCTATTTTACTAAAAAATATGGACTTTTCTTTCACACCATCAATCACCACACAGGTCTTTCTGTTTGTACAAAAATATGTGAGAGGCCTCAAGGCATCCCCCTTGTTCAAAATTTCCTCATACTAAGAGGGGAGAAAGAGATCAAAGATAATGTTCATATATAAAGTGTATGTGTGTATATGTGTGTGTGTGTGTAAAATAAGAAAGATACCTCCACAATGTGAAAAACTGTAATTAATATCTTTGTGCCTTAAGCCATCCATCACAAAATAAATGCCGATGGGAGACAATATAACAAAGCTTCAAAGGGCAGCAGGAAGAAATATTCCTACTTTCACGTAAACAGGGCTTACAGAGCATTGGCGACATTTATTGGCAGAAATCAGAAAACACCTCCATCTGAGGATGAATTTGGATGGCTCAGATATTTCTTTTCCACTAAAGCTTAGAATAGAGAAGGTTTGGTTACAAAACTTAGAGCCCACATCTTAGTCTTTGCTAAATGGAATGCTCCTTAGGATCCAGAACGCTTCAAATATGAATCTGGTTCTTAAGAGCTTTCATGGAGGCTTCTTGGAGATTTGACTACCCTGCTCATATTTAAGGCCAGTCATCTTATTCCAGAAGTGGATCACTGGTGAAGCAGTGGTAGATAAACTATTTTCCCAGAGCTTAAACTGCATGGCAAATTTCTCCACTTCTGAAAGAAATGATACAGGGAAACATGGACACAATGCACAGAAACGTGCACACACATACTGCTCATTCCAAACAAGGTCAGTAAGACTTCGAAACCAAAATGTGACGTGACAAGAAAAGAAAACGGTGCCATTTCAAAGCCTCAACACACCCTCCCTTCGGGATAAGTTTCAAAAAGTGGTGTTCATCAAGATTTGATGCTAAACTTTCAATGAGTTGGTCAAGAGATGTGAGTCAACGACATCCACAGGAACCACAAAGCCTTGTGTTCTTTTCCTAGTGTCGTGAGAGAAGGCCAATCATGCATCAGTCTTGAGAACATTCAGGAAGGAAATTGTTAGGGAAGTGTAATATCCTAGGATTTCTGAGTGCTGAAATTTTAATTTAACTTACACAGGTAAAATGTCCAGCAAGTTAAATTTCATAGCATTCAAAAATCTTTAGCAATTCTCACTTAACTAAAAATGGCATATGCAGCATTTTTAACCTACATGGACTTATTTGTGAAAATATCTGAAATATCACTAACTTGGAAAAATTCTAAAGAATTAAATTTATGAGAAATCTTAATTCATCTCTTTCTCTTCCCCTTTAAGTCTCAGGTATTCATACAGTGCTTTCAAATAAAACAAATCTACCACTTAAGAGTTTTTTAAAATATGTGCTGAAGTAACCATTTGCTAACAAATATAGTGTTAGGCAGCACTAAAGGTAGGTTTCTAAGCAAACATTTTTTTTCTGACTAAAAGGCCCTATTGGCTAGGTGTGGTGGTTCACACATGTAATCCAACACTTTGGGAGGCTGAGGCCAGTAGATCAGTTGAGGTCAGGCGTTCAAGACCAACCTGACCAACATGGTGAAACCCCATCTCTACTAAAAAAAATACAAATTTTACCTGGGTGTGTGGTTCATGCCTATAGTCCCAGCTACTCGGGAAGCTGAGGCAGGATAACTGCTTGAACCTGGGAGGCGGAGGTTGCAATGAGCTGAGATCGTGCCACTGCACTCCAGCCTGGGCAACAGAGCAAGACTTTGTCTCAAATAAAAAATAAAACAAAAATATAACAAAAATTTAAAAAGCCCTATCTTTCTAAGAAAATTCCTGCCTGATCTCAAGTACTCAGTGGTTTTGGTTTAAAATTACAAGTTGACATACTGTTTTGTTCTATGTGTGTTATAGAATCTTTCTGATAAAAACTCCATTTAAACTTTTTAACTTTAAAGTGTTATTGAATAATAAAAATAAACACATTAATATTCAAAAGCAATATATTTAGAATTAATCTGACTTTAATGAATAAAACAGGAAAATGACACATTTTCCATATTAAGATATATCCTGGCCACAGGGCAAATATTCAAGACTAGAGCAATGTAGCTAGCTATTGAATCTGTGTTTTGAAGTGAGAAAACTAATTTTTTCAGGTTGGTAATTATTTACTCAATTTGGGGGGATTCTAAATCATGGCAATAGATACTTCTGCATTTTCTAATTTGATTTCTTTTTTAGCTAAAATTTTTTCTAGATGTAAGAAAGAAAAAGAACAAAGTACTCCACACTCAGAGTAAGACACATCAGAGTATAATATACTCACAAGATTTTTTGTTAGCTTGTGTGGATTACCATTTCTTTAAAATTATAATTGAATTGTATCATAGTTTGGAGAGATAAACCTTTAATAGTTTTGACAGTTTTAATGTATGGAAACTGTGTAACCTCCGCAATTTCCACTATCTCCTACGCATTAGACTTGCTATAATAATATAAACCCTGCATACTTTAAGAAACACAACAATGATATTTCAGTATGTTGCAGCTTATAAGGGATTGGTCCCCGGGTATAATTCACTCCTTCAGCCACAAACGCCGCCACAAGGCTGACTTCCCAGAATCACCAGGGATTGAGGGACTAGGAATTCAAAGTGTTTGACCTCTTATGTTTCGCAAAGTCTTTAATTAGATTTATCAGATTGGAGCTCTTAGACAGTCTTTTAACTGCATGTGAGCATTCCCTCATCACTGAAGCATCACTGAAGATTTATGCAAATAAGACATTCTGTAACTGCCTCAGAGGAATGCTCCTCCTGACTCCACCCTCAGTGCCGCTGGGTTTTATGAATGACTGCAATCAATGCAATGAATGGTTGCCAACTGCCCACTCAGCCACTTCCACTCTTCACTGCACGTACACATGGGAGAAACTAACATTGCCACAAGCCTGCAGATGAAGCTATGGCAAGGCTTTCATCTCTCCAAACAGGAACTAAATGTGCTTTCAGATACTTAGAGTATGTGAATTAAAAATTCTAAATGCCTTCAAGAAACACAATTTACATAATTACTTTCTCTCTTTTGACTTTCCATTTTGGTGCCTGCAATCACTACCCTCTACCCACCCTCCCCAAAAAAACACCACTATTTTATGTAAAACTTTATCTGAATGTGAACTTCAAATGGTTTTATCTTTCATGACTAATGTCAGGAAACTAGTTACCGTGCAGGAAGCAGCCAAATAGTAGACTACGGCACGTTTACATTTCTGTTCTCAATCTTATGATGTTTGAATTTTCCTGTCATAAATGCAGACAATTATCTCCAAACCGTGTTAGGGAAAGACATGTGTTTGTGTCTACTTCCCAAGTGTTATTGTAATAGTTCACATTGGTCCTAAGAGACCTTAGGAGCAGTTAAGATAATATAAGGTTGATAAAATGAAACATTTTTCAAATATACAATTTTCAGATTTGTTGATTACTGAATAAAAGTACCTAGAAACAGACAAGAAAAGACTTCAGGGGCTCTGCACCTGGCCACCTTTCCTTCTACAATCCCCATTCAGTCCTTCACGCCATTCTTCAACATGACATTAGCCATAAAATACCCTAAATACACGCAACATTCCTATTTCCTGCCTGATTCTCTCTTTTTAATTCCAGTCGGACATCTAACTGCCTCCTCAATAGTTTTATTTGGCATTTCCAACATAGAACTTTTCATCTTTCTCCCCTAAACCTGATTCTGCTAGCAGCCATCTCGATCTTGGCTGTTCATAACTACATTTCTCTACCTGTTAAGGCCAAAAACTTTAGACTTGACTCCTAGTTTTCTATTACATCCTGTGTCCTATCTACCAGACTGTATGTATTTTCTATATTTGTGCAGAATTTGACCACTTATCAACCATTCCACTATTGCCACCCCATCCTGGGCCAATAATGTCTCTCATTTGAATTCTCGTCATAGACTTTTAACTGGTCACCCAACATTTACTATTGTCCTCTACCTGGAGTCTATTCTCAACACAACAGCCAGAGTGACTCTTTTGAAAGATAAATCAGGTCCTGCAACGTCTACCCAATAGTTCCCTACTTTACACATAAGGAAGTGTCAGAGTCCTTAGGATAGCATCAGGACTCCCATCACTACTCCCTCCATCTACCTGCCTGCCTTGAGTCTCTGCACCAACATTTCCTTCTGTCTGGAATGCTCTTCCTGATACAGGTATTACTAAACTTCTATTTCTTTCAAGTCTTTGCTCAATTGTCAGTTTTTGATGGTTCCTACCCTAATTATCCTACTTACTTCTACAATCTTCTCCCCTCACCACATCCAAATATTTCCATGCACCCTTCACCTTGCTCTGCTATTTTCTGAGATGTACCATCTCCCACTGATGAAATAAGAACTTCTCAAGATGAGCGATCTTTGTCTGTTTGGATCACTGACATATGCCAAGAGCCTAGAACAGTGTCTTACGTGTCATAGCAACTCACTATATATTTGTTAAATGAATAAAGAAGATAAAAAGAATGAAAATCTATAGATTTCAAGCTCGAGTAACGAATTTAACATGGTAAAATCCAGTGAGTTAAAACAGATTCTAGGTAATACTTTGTCATATTATAGCAAGTTTCTATAAAATATTTATAAATAAATAAATGACAAAGAAGTTTTATGATTTGAATAACTTCACTAAATTTATATTCATATGGTTTGAGTAAGGTTCACTCTTTCTGAACAAGAAAAAGGGTATGTCATAGAATATGACTCATTTAGTAGAAAGAACTCTTTAATATTCACTTACTGTTTCAAACCAGTGAAATACTATTTAACATCTGATGTACTAATATCTTATCAAATAAGACATTAAAGTAATTATATATGGGGAAATTTCTTAATGGTAAAGAGAAAAAAATTATCCTTTTTTTCTGATTTTTCTAAAAAGAGTAGAAAAATAAGGAGAACTTCTATTTATTTAATACCTATTATGTACCAAAATATTCACAGCATGTGTGATATATTCTTCATACCACCCTACGAGAGGATATCATTGTCCTACTTGGCGAGTGAAGATCTAAGAGGTTAAATTATTTTTACAATGATAAATGGCAAATGTTGATACCTTAAGAAATCAGGATTTTAATCAAGGTTGGGTTGGTATTAAAACTAATGTCCTTTCCACCATTCCAGGCAGCTGTATTTAATATTTAAAAGATGAATGGAAACTGATCAACATCAGCTGTGAAGTCACAGAGTCCAGCATCCTTAGACATGTTTCAATACCATTGATTTCCTGATATAGGTATATTGCTGAAAGTATTCAAATAATCCTACATAATTCAGTGTTCTTTAAACATTATTCTAGTATTACCAGACCATCTTCACCAAATATTACATAATAGAACAATGGTGACATCAGAATATTGAGTTGGCTAAATTAGAAGTATAGAGTGACCTTAAGACCAATGACAATACTGGAACACTACAAAATGTGAAATGCAAGACATATGATCCTGGTACATAGAGAAAGGGTTTCTATAAGTGAAAGAATAAAGAAAGGTGAAAAGACAAATGATTCATTTGCAAGACAAATAAAATGCAATTGATAAAAATATCTTCAAATATATATTTCAAAGGAGGTCTTTAGAAGTGATCTCATTTCCATTCACAAATTCTAAAAGAGGAAAAGATGAAGAATATTATTTTAAAACTCATTTTATATGGAAGTTTGTATATTCATGTCAATTTATCAGTGAACAAATGAACATGATGACTGTTACCCATAGGGTGAAGATAGAACAGTGAAAATTCTACACTAGAAGGGAAAAGTGAATGTTGATATTTTGAAAAACCAGATGTACTAATCACAAACCATCAGGTCCTGTTACACCACCAGTGTGCATTCAGGGAAGCTTCAGGAGCTTCATCAGGGTAATTTTTACTTTCAAAAGGTATGGAAGATAGGTGAAGTAGATTCCTAATTGTAAGAGAAGAGAAACCAGCTGGCCATTTTTCACAGTGAGCAATGAGGAATGTTGACCTTCCCCTGAAAAGGCCAGGAAATTATTCACAAAACAAAGAAAAGGCTAGGATTCTAAAATAAAGGCGATAACAAAATAAAGATTCACTACAGAGATTAATGAGAGATTTTAAATTTTGGAAAAACAAATTTTTCAAAGACTAATAAGGAAACAAAATAATAGGTAAGAAGTCAAGTCTCTGGTCTTCTTAATCATTGAAATCTACCCCATTATCATCCTTTACATCTCCAGAATATGAACAGGCTTGATTCTATAAGTTTCTCATATTGTTTCCAAGATTTTGGCAATATGTTCAATTAACTTCTTTTTACTCAAGCTATTATTTTCTGTTAATGCAATCAGTTTATTTCTCCATTCAGCAATTTTTTAAATGTTATACTTACTTTACTTACTTATGGATTTATATCTGCTATCCTTCCCTATATATTCATTCTCTCGTTTGCTTTTTTATCTACTTACTAACCTACATTCATTCTCCAAAAACCATGTGCTGCTTGCAAATTCAACACAACTTTAGAAAAACTTAGAATACCAGAAATTTCCTGCCACTAAACCTGCAAGGGAAAACTTGTTCATTCCATACGAAAATAAAAGAAAACAAAACCCATCCACTAAGAAGTAAGGAACTGCCAGAAGAGGAAGCAATGGTCAGTGTCTCAGAGGGAGGTATCAAATAAGATGAGGTCTGAAATCTTGCTTTGAACTCTGCAGAAAGAGAAAGAGATGAAACTCAAGTGGAACTGCAGTGGGCTGAAGAGAAATAACGTGATGTGAAAATAAAGAGAAAATGAAGAGAATTACTGCAAACATAGACGAAAGCTGAACTGAGAAAAGAGGGTGTAATGAAGGGAAGACGGTCTTTTTTACTTACGGGTACAATGCTAGATGAGGAATTACCCATAGGAAAGCGAGAAGTTAAAGATACAGAAAGAGAGGAGAGAAGGGGAAGTGGAAGCAAGGGGTAGGGCAAGGAAGGGGAAGAGGGAGAGAAGAGGAAAAGAGTCAAGGAAACAAAGTTGTTGAGGAGGTAAACAGGAATTACATGAATTAAACACAGAGGATTATTTCTCAGAACGTCACCTTTCATTTGACCATAATGGCCATCTCCATTTTCTCCCAGGAAGATCCATGCCGGACAATGCTGTATGAGATTCATTTTCAAAAGGTTTAGAGAATGAAAATTATTGCTCTACCTCTTCTTGTATTTCTAACTAAGTTCCCAGAGGCAGAAACTTTGGCTCAATACTTCTTTCCCATCCATACCTGTGCCAGAGGTGGGGAAGAGGGCAGATATGTGAGAGAGCTCTCTGTTCCCACCTATCATTCACTAATAGTTATGTTTTCACTAGTTAGTAGGGTCACCATGTCCTAAAAGCAAGAAGAAATTGGCAGTTTCCTCTTTGGCTTGTTGGGTGCAAAAAGAAATTTTTTTCACTTCTTCTTGAGTACCCAGCTTCTCTACAGGATGCATCCTTGGGCAGGCCTGGGTGGAGCAGACTCTGCCAGGCTTCTAACTCTAGCTAACTTTCTTTCTCACTAACCCATGTCTATTTGACTATTTAGGTAAGCACATCTGAAGCCTGCTTAGAAGGCTTATTCCTTTAGATTTAGAGCAAGGTTTTTGTTGTTGTTGTTGTTTTAAACTAATTTGGAGATGACAAACTACAGTAATTAGAGAGGACATGAGAAAAACCACAAGGATATCTAATATTTCCAGCAAGGTAAAAAACATGGTCTCAATCCATAGATTCAGTCTGTTTTGCTCCCTGACCCATAATGACAGAAGGTGCTTCCGTTTGAAACATCATCATAGGCTCCAGTTGCATAAACAAAAGTCCCAGTCATTTTATTTTCCACTAAAGAAAACATATTGATCAAAAAGTGAGAATGACAGTATTACAGGAATAATCTTGGAACTAACATAGGTTATTTTAAAGATAAAATTGTTTACAGCTTTTAGTATTTCCATTTCTACTAGTAAACAATTCCAACACCCCTCACAGCTAACTTATGTGCTTTATAAACCAATTGAAAACTACTAGTCTCACCTGCTGGCTTTTTCCCAAGCTAGGCTGCCTGTGGTCTCTCCATAATAAGAAACAGACTTGATTGAGAGAGAAGTGAGGGACTATTTAGTAGGGGATAACATCAATTTTAACAGGTATATTAACTCTCTCAAAGACAGGCAAATAACTAAAAATGGTCTTGATTAACTTAAGAAAGCAATTCAGTAAAACAAGATGAATGTCAAGAAATGTAAACCTATTTAGATATGAAAAGCAAACAACAACAAAACAGGAAAACAACAGTTAATAAAACCAGCTAAGATTTCTGGTGCCTACAGTGGGCCTGAAACTATGCTCCAAATCCCACATACTTTTGGTCATGTCATATAGTCACATGTCATATATTATGACTGGTGTTTTGTAGGTTAAAAAAAGGATAATGTCACCCAAATTACAAAATTTATTTGTGAAATACCAGAGTTGCCTCTTAGAAGCACAGTTCATCATTTCCAAATTACCTGATATCTGTGAAGTATTTTGTATTGAGCAAATAAATAATTTCATTGTCAGTTGTAGCAAGAGCCACAAAATTACACTAGAATATTTTGAGTTGTAAGCATTAGTCTTTAACTCACATCCCCTTGCTGTGTTGCAACGTTGTACAAGAGTAAGAGACAGTTGTCAGATAATAGTTGTCCACATCTAAATGTTCAGGATAAAAAAAAAATGAAATTTGGTAGCAGAGGGGGAAATTGATGCTATTTTTAAGGATAATTTCCAGAGCTATTTTACAACTAAGAGTTTTCTGTTTTCTATTTTTATCACAAAACCACAGCTCTTCGAATAATGATTTTAGGGTACTTCTATGTATCTAAGTATGTCTTTTCCCTGCAAAGCCTTCATTTTCTTCCCTCATCTGGGAGCCCCAATAGCTAAATAAATATCTACTGAGAGGTCCCACAATGGTTCCTCAGTGGGATTTAAGTGGATTTTAAATAGATAAAATAAAATGGGAAAATGAAACTTGGAAAAGCATTAATGAACCATTTCAGACATTACTTTCAATTAATTGTAACTATTTTTTCAACTGATTCACCTGCCCAGAAAGTTAGAGAAAAACTGGAGCTAATCAGATATGAAAATGCGTTATTACATGGGCTGTTACTTTTGTAAAAATATTAAAGTGCCATATCAGAAATATACACCTTTCATTTTCTATTCTGAATGAATATTTCTTTATTTTGTCCAGAGGTCACAGGCCTCTTTTTCCTAAAATATGACCAAAAAAAGGAAACTAAATCAATTTGATACTTACATGGCAACTTTAATACTGGAATATGATTGCTTCTTAGTCTATCTTTTGCATGCAGAGTGAGAAAAGCAAATAAATCTTGTAAATAACTTTTTCATCCCCTTCATCAAAACTGATAGAAATATGAAGAAACATTTAGGAAAATATGGATGAATAGCATGACATTTGGAAAGATAATCTAGCAAATAGGATTTCTTACTCCTCACTGACAAAGGTGAACATGCTCTAAGACATCTGCTCTCCCCCTTGACCTGATAGGTCTGCCAATTTTGTGACTTCACCTGAGCTAATTACTCCTGAATTGTCATTTCCAGACTTCACCTCCCATTATCTGTCAGGTATTAAATCCGTATCTACTGAAAATTCATAATTTCTAATATAGCTCATTTCCTAAGTCTGGCAAATCTACTTCACATTTTTAGAACATCATTTTGTCACTTTGATCTTTATTCCATATCCCACTTTTCTTACTTCAAAATACCTGACCCCTTGTCCCATTCCTTTAATTTTTAGTCATTTCAAAACTCAAAAGTAATGAACTCCAGAAATAATTTCAGGCTAAGTACTTTTGTTTATCCACCACCAACTTTTTCAGGAAACACATGTTCTTATACAGGGATAAGAGAATTTGTTTGATAGCAACACCCCAACTACTGGGAAAAAGTTCAAGAAATGTCTGCATTGGAAATACATGAAATGGTAGTGTGTTCCATGGCTTCACTGGGAAGCCCTGATGATTTTGACATCAAATCATTACATAGTGATTGGGTGTAATCAATGAACAAATACAGGAAAACTTCTCTGTGCCACGTACCATGGCAAATGTAATGATCATGAAAACAAATCACTCTATTCACCAACAATAGTAGCAATAACATTTATTGAGCATTTATGATATGATAGGGACTCGTTTAAGCTCTTTATAAGCATTAACTTATTTGATCTTCACAACAACTCTACATGGTAAGGAGGTTAAATAATATCTTGATAAAGGCTTTACACAGCCCTGTCCTGTGTAAGTTGCCACAGCATTAGATTCACAAGCTGAACTCTTACTTTATTACTAAACCATTTTATTTCCTTGAAGTTGCTTAAATTAATTTTTAATTAAAATTTAATTATATTCAAATACAGATAAAAACAGCAAGATCAAGCATAGGAATCTGGAATTAATAATATAATAAAGGCTGACTCTCTTTTTCCTAAAATGTTTAATATAAAATATATTTATTTTATAGAATAAAATTCTAGCTTATTATACTTTTAGTATGTATATACACTGTCATGTCATTTAGTGTTCTTGAGGGTTTTAAATAATTTTAGTTATATTATCCTGTATAACTAATATTCACCTTGCTGTTCCATGTCACTTTCAGAGTTCTAGTTAACCCTGGCATTTACTTTACATGTACTTATTTATAGATTCATGTATATAGAAAAACATCAGAGGGTTTCAAACTCTAAGACTGAAATGTGTCACAGCTTTAGTCAAAGCCGTTAACTTGTTCATTAGCATTCATGCTTCTACCATAGGCAAACCTAAAACTACAGAGAATGCATCAATCTTGAGATAGTTAATTCTATTGTTAAAAACTCCTTACTATTGGAATATTATTTTAAAAATGTTTACTGAAATCTGCCTTTATGTAACTTTCATACATCACTCCTATAACTTTACTTTTGAAAAACTGTATATGGTGTTTGCTGCTTTTCTAAAAGATCATCTCTGCATATATTTAAATTCAGTGGTCCTGTGTGTCCCCTTTATCCTCTCTTCATTTCTGTTTTTCAACAGTCCATCAACTCTCTCTCACTAGGCATATATTCCAGAGACCTAACTACTCTAGAGAAATTTTTGGTTAATAACTTTCTTAAAAGTTGACTCCTTTTGTTGTACAATATTTTAACTCTAGGTCCAATACAAATGCAGATTTTACAACTCTCTAATAACCATGTCATATAAAAAGGCCAACTGACAGAAATGAAATTCAGGGCAAATTATCTATAAATGGCTTCCACACCTGGCTATACATCAGAATCATCTGAAGAGGTTTTTAAAGGGAAGACGTCCCTGGGTCCCAGCTCAGATCTACAGAGCTGGGGTTTGGGCTCAGAAATTTTTATATTATTAGCTCCCCTGGGTGATGCTAATGTGTTCAGGCAGATGTTTGGAAACTGCTGTTGAAGAATGAACCATTCATTCACTCAAGTAGATGAAATTAGTCCTTTCCTTAGAGGAAGCTAAACCACAAGAAGATTCTATAACTTGGACCAAATGATCAGAGTCTGTTATAAAAGAGCTTTCCTTGAACTGCATTTTAATGTTAGGTGCTCAGCTTTTATGAGAGGTCGATACAAGAAATAGCTGTATGAAGTCACTTTCTGCCTTTATTGTAAAATAGTGGTGAAGTTACTATTACATCAGTTTGATTCCATTCTAATAAACTCCACATTAATTTTTTTCAAAATCTAACATGAAGAAAAATTATATTCCTCTTATATTACAAATGTTTATTATGATTTGTTTTGGTCAGGGATCAAAGGAAGCTCAGAGCAAAACTTAGTTTACTATAATAACTCTGTTTACATAGTAGGTATGTTTATAATATCAATTTTTTTCTTGGTTGTAAGTTTCAATTTATATTATAGTAATGTCTTATGTGAAATCCCATCAAAGAGAAGCAAAATAGAATTGTGGAAAGAAAGACAGAAAGAAAGAGAAAGATTAAAACCTAACAATACAACAATCTTAAAATCCTAAAGTACTTTTGTATTTCCTAAATTAGATATGTGGGAAAATTTAATCCTTGCAGTATGTCATGCTAACAGTAGAGTGGAAATATTACAAATTAAACATTACTACTGTTCATATATAAATTTCATATATTTTTTAGGCAAATAACTATATCTTCTTTTACCTATAGATAAATTTTGCGAGACATTGTCTCTAAAACTACATAATTATCTTATTGAAAAACTCTTCTACCTTTTTCTTTTATGTAACATTAAGTAGTAAATTAACCAATTATAACATTAGCAAGAAACAATACATGTGACATTGTCTTTATCAATTCAAATCACCCAGAGTTTTGTTGCTATGTAACTCAAAATGACCTCCTTACTTTAGAAGTAATATTTTAGTTTTGACACTAAGTAGTTAAGAATTATGGATCCTTCACTAACGATAAAAATTTAAATACTAAACTTTATCAAAATCTTAACAATTTTCCCGAATAGACACTATTAAAATATAAATACGCACTCCTGGACTCAGAGGAAATATTTGCATTGTATATCTTATATACACATTACATATAATTAGGTACGTATGTACATATACATATATATTACATATATGTACATAGATAGGACTTGAATCCAGAATACATAAAGAATTACTATAAATCAATAACAAAGCAACCTATCCTATGACTTAGTAATTAATTCCTTAGTATTTACCCAAGAGAAATAAAAACATAGGTCTACAAAATGATTTGTACAAGAATGTTCACAGGCCGGGGGTGCTGGATCACCCCTGTAATCTCAACACTTTGGGAGGCCAAGGTAGGCGGATCACCTGAGGTCAGGAGTCCAAGACCAGCCTTGCCAATATGGTGAAATCCTGTCTCTACTAAAAATACAAAAGTTAGACAGGCATGGTGGCGGATGCCTGTAATCCCAGTTACTCGGGAGGCTGAGGCAGGAGAATCACTTGAACCCGGGAGACAGAGGTTGCAGTGAGCTGAGATCGCGCCACTGCACTCCAGCCTGGGTGACAGAGTGGGACTCTGTCTCAACAACAAAAACAGAATGTTCATAGTATAGTAGTCTTATTGATAATAAGTAGTCTTATTGATAAGACTACTAAGCTTAAAATTAGTGTTCATCAATAGAATAACTGATTGAAAAAAATCATGGCATATTCATACAATAAAATATATTTTGAACACATGCAATGATATGGATGTATCTCAAATATTTTTAAAGCAAAGAAGCCAAACACAAGAGTTATTACGATATAATTCAATTTTTATTAAGCCTAAGAATAGGCAAAAAGTAATCAGTGATGACAAGAATCAGAAAGTAGTCATCTCCAGGTGGGTGTGTGGGTCTTTGTGTGTGTGTGTGTGTGTGTGTGTGTGTGTGTGTGCACGCGCGCACACGCATGATAAGAGGTGGTATTGTGATGTTTTACAGCTTGTTTTGGGTTGTGGTATTCATGCAACTGTGAACACTCATCAGACTAAGCACTTCAGATCTGTACATTTTATTTTATGTAAGTTATATCTCAATAAAAAAGTAAAAAATAAAAGAAGAAAAATTACTAACAGACTCAAAGAAAAAAGGCAAAATTCTACTAATTTGAAAATATGTCATCCTTCATATCAGTAGAATATAATTTCATGTGCTTTGGAAAGCAACCACTCTAACAAACAACAATGGAAGTCAAATAATTAATATACTTTTTCAAAGAAAACAATTTACTTCTTTATGCCACGTTGGACTCAGAAAGATAAATGTAAATATGGTTAAAGCTAAGAAATGAGTTTATGGCCAGGCGTGGTGCCTCACGCCTGTAATCCCAGCACTTTGGGAGACCAAGGCAGGCGGATCACAAGGTCAAGAGATCAAGACCATCCTGGCCAACATGGTGAAACCCCTTCTCTACTAAAAATACAAAAATTAGCTGGGCATGGTGGCGTGCACTTGTAGTCCCAGCTACTCAGGAGGCTGAGACAGGAGAATTGCTTGAACCTGGGAGGCGGAGGTTGCAGTGAGCCAAGATCATGCCACTGCACTCTAGCCTGGTGCCTGGTGACAGAGCAAGACTCTGTCTCAAAAGAAAAAAAAAAAGAAATGGGTTTATGTAGGAAAATTTTACATCAAGATGAATTGTTACATATACATGAAACTCTTAAAGGAACTTTATATCAGAGTTCAAGAAAAGTCCAAACCATGGTACTACATGTTAAAAAGCATTACCTGTTATGTAGATTATTTGAAAGGTAAATTTGCATTCAGTATTTCCCAGAAAATATTACTTAAGATTATACTAACGTTTATTGCTGGGAAAATCCTAAAATTGATATTTTGAAAGACTTTATCTACATTCTATGTAGAACTAAAAATATGTCTTATACATCTTCTGGTAAGGAAAAAAACATTTATTTTCTAACAAATCCTGGGCATTAGCTCCAGTTTCTAACAGCAACATCTCATACCAAAGGCTTTAAAAATTGTTTTAATTAGAAACATAACTAAAAAGACAAAAAAATTATGAAAGTCTCATCTACTCCTACTTAAAAATTAGATAAGTGGAAGTTGTCCGTCACTATATTCTAATCCTCTTTAACTCTTCTATAGGCATAGATAGTTTAAGCCTCTAAAGGTAAAAAGCAGCATCCTTTAATTCAGTGTGGTTGGGGAGAAGCATGAAAATAGTCTCAGAGCTGTAATTCTTTGTGTCCTTAGAGCTGCTGCAACACAGTGGTCTTAATAGAAGAGCAGGTGCATTTGTTTTGGCTTTCTTCCTCACTGAAAATTCAGCCCTAAGTGGTTTGAGAATCCTGGAGAGTCAGCTGGAAGTCACTAAATTAAGCTATTTCAATGTACCATTATTCTAAGAAGTAGGTATGTTTTTATATTTAGGAAAGAAACTAATTCTGAAAGGGAAAAGTACATTGGTAATGGGAGGATATGAAATAATGGGAAAATAATGAGAAATAAGTCAGAATGTTAACATGCTTTCACAAACAATTTACATGAATGGATCTACTTCTCTATCCTTAATGCTTCCCCCCTCCTCGCTTAAAGTATTGTTCAAAAATATTCACTCATTTTCACCTCCACCCCACTGTCCCACTTCTTTGTTACCAAGTTTAGCTATGCCATTTTCTTTAACCTCACAGTAGCGGGGGTGTACTTATTTTTCCCCCTGTGAACTCGGGCTTGCCACGTGACTTGCCTTGGACAATGGGATGTTAGCAAATGTTTAACACAAGAAAGGGCTTAAGATGTGCTCCTTGGCCAGTGTGGAGGCTCACACCTGTAATCCCAGAACTTTGGGAGGCTGACATGGGTGGACGGCTTGAGGTCAGGAGTTCAAGACCAGCCTGGCTAACATAGGGAAAACCAATCTCTACTAAAAATACAAAACATTAGCTGGGTGTGGTGGTGTGCACCTGTTAATTCTAGCTCCTTGGGAGGCTGAGGCAGGAAAATCTCTTGAACCCAGGAGGTGGAGGTTGAAGTGAGCCAAGATCACACCACTGCAGTCCAGCCTGGATGATGAAGTGAGACTCTGTCTCAAAAAATAAATTGAAAAAAACAAAAAAAAGATGTGCTTCTGCACTTGCCTTCTTGAACTGCCCTTACTGTGAGACAAACCTAAAACAATGGAACAAATCTGAACCCAGTCTGCAGCTTGAAGGCCCAGCCTTGCCAAGCCTAGCACAGGTCGCTTCCACCCAGCCAACCTGAGGAAGCATGAGTAAGCCCAGCTGAGGACCCTCCAGCTGTCGCACAGACCACCCAAGAAGTAAATGCTGTGCCCACAGATTCATATTTCTCTTCTCTACTCCAGAATCACTACTTAGCCCTGTGGGGATAGCCAGCTATATGATTTCAAAACATACATTTCCTTCCATTGCAGCAGGTCCGAACTTCTTAGCATATTTTCATGATACCCAAATTTCTGTTTTCCCGGTATTTCCTAGTAGAAACCTGCTATAGGCCTATTCTCTGAGGGTAGGACACCACCTTCCTCCATCAACTACTTACCTCATTCAATATAGATTCCCAAAGACCTCACAAATTTTCTGATTTAAGGAGAAGTGAATTTGTAGTAATATCACTGAGAATGATTAGAATCTCTATGATAGACAGGATTTTGTTTTATTCATTACTGTATCTCTAGTTTCTAGAAAATTATCTGGCACATAATGGGTGCTCAATATGTATTTGTCAAGCAAATGAATAAACATACTGGAACTTTTTTTCAATACAGATAATGATTATAATTAGTGGGTCACTTTGATACATTCACCCAAATGACAGAGTTACCAGAGAAATTTGGCATAGAGTGATGGTGGGGAGTGGGGACAGTGGGAGGTAAACTGTAGATTCACAAGGCTTTTCCTAGGGTTTCATAAATAATCCCATGTAGGTTTCCCACCAACTCCACATAAGAGTACATAACACTGTACGTTGCATTACACACGTAAGTCAGGGTCAGGCCTGCCCATGATGGAACTGTCATAGGGCCACCAATCTGGACTGTCTTTTAATACTTTGTCTGATTTCATTCCATGAGACCTGCGTGGAAAATGCATGACAACCTCACACCTACATTCAATTGTCCAATTTTAATCTTACTAGGGAGCAGAGATATTGCCTTATAAAGAAAGGTTAAGTGTGGTAGAGCAACAGGACAAGGAGTCAGAAGACTTGAGTTTGAGGCTTGGTTTACCACATGACTGAGTAAAATGTTTAGGTAAACAGGACAAGAACGGCGGCTCACACCTATAATCCCAGTTCTCTGGGAGACTGAGGTGGGAATGGCTTGAGCCCAACAGTTCAAGACTAGCCGGGGCAACATAGAAAGGCACTCCAAAATTTTCTGTTGAATATAGGAATGCAGTTGAGTGAATGTCATCATGCTTAATACAGTGATGGCAATGTCAGCATCAGGTGATTCTGAAAACAAGAAAAAACAAAACAAAACCTCCTGCAATAAAGAGCTAATCAAGTTGAAGTTGACACAAGCCTTAGGTAGAAAAAAAATTAGAGAAAACAAGCCTTAATTCACCATGTTATCTATCCACCAAAGGAAACATAATCCAAATACTCCCTCACAGATGAGAACAGGGAAGAAAGTATAAAAGCAGCATCTTAACCATCATAGACACTTATTTTGATTTATCTAATCTTCTAATGATTTATCTATGTTTTCTAATCTTAACACGATGGACTGACCATAGCATATTTGATTTTTGCATGCTTATATTAAGGAAGAATTTAAATGCCAAGACTTACAGCTACTTAACAGTATATGCCTTCTCATTTAAAATGTTATAATATCTTATAGCATGTTGGCTTTCTTTGTGAAGGCAGCCCAATAAAATATGTAAACAAGAAAAACAAGCATGCACAAAAGGCATGCTTCAGGCATTCTTCCTTTTGAGTTTTCCTTTTGTTATTTAAAGAGAAAGTCATATTATTTCATCACTATAATATTTAAAAACTAGTTGTAAAGGTAGAAGCTGTCTCAGAAGTAAAAAAATGTTTCTGGAGGGAAACAAGCTATTTTAAAAATAGATATTGAAATGTTTGGACAAATCTTAGTTCTCAGACATACATATAGAAATTAGAGAAGGAACATACAAAATTATTCTAATAATCTTGCAACTGAAGTTTTCCTAAAAGGTTCTTTTTTTTGTTGCATTTTAGGTTTTGGGGTATATGGGAAGAACATGCAAGATTGTTGCAGAGGTACACATATGGCAGTGTGGTTTGCTGCCTTCCTCCCCATCACCTATATCTGACATTTCTTCCATTGTTAACCCTCCCTAACTCCCCACACCCCACTGTCCCTCCCCTATTTCCCCCTGCAGACCCCAGAGTGTGATTCTCCCCTCTCTGTGTCCATGTGTTCTCATTGTTCAACACCCGCCTATGAGTGAGAACATGCAGTGTTTGATTTTCTGTTCTTGTGTCACTTTGCTGAGAATGATAGTTTCCAGATTCATCCATGTCCCTACAAAGGACATGAACTCATCGTTTTCTATGGCTGCATAGTATTCCATGGTGTATATGTGCCACATTTTCCCTGTCCAGTCTATCATCAATGGGCATTTGGGTTGGTTCTAAGTCTTTGCTATTGTAAACACTGCTGCAATGAACATTCGTGTGCATGTGTCCTTATAATAGAACAATTTATAATCCTTTGGGTATATACCCAGTAATGGGATTGTGAGGTCAAATGGAATTTCTATCTCAGTGGTCATATTTTTATGTGTTCTTCAGAGCCCCAATCCCTGGTAGGCCCTGTCATATCATGCAAGTTTATTGTCGGTGGGAGATGGGAGTATCATTCATCTCCAGTCTTTCTCCAGTTATCCAGTGGCAACTTTAGATTGAACAGACTTTTAATTAAAGAAAAAATGAGCATCTACTGTGTTGCAGTTTAAAAAAAAGAAAACACAGACTAAAAGGTGTCTGTGAGTTACAAGGAAGAGATTTCAGTATGCTGGAATGATCAGGGTGCTGCATTTGATCTCTTCCTTGAAGAATGAATAGGATTTCAGAACATAAATGGGACGGAGGGAAGATTTTCTAGGCCACTGCTTCATAACCTTGGTTGTACTTTCGAGTCTCCCCAGGGAGCTATAAAAACATGAATGTGTATGCTTCACTGATTGAGCCTTGATTTACTTGGTCTGGGGTGATGTCTGGGCAATAGGATTTTAAAATCTTTCCAATTTTTTTAAATGGGAAGCCAAAATTAAGAAGCATTGTTTGAGGAAGAGGTGATCAAATGAGCAAAGATGCCAGGTAAAAATGAATGCAAGGAGTGTCTATGGATGGTGATACCAGATTCCTAGTGTGTGTTTGTGTGTAGTGTGTGTTTATGTATACACATGTGTTTTATCTACGGAAAAGATAAGTAGGGATCAGATTGTAGTGTGCCTGAAGGCTATGATTAGAAAGTTGGGAAACCATTGAAGGGTTTTGAACAAGAAAGAACATAATCAAAGCATTTTTCAAAGAGATATAACTTACAATTAGGAAATCAATTGGTTTTAAACAGAGCTTTGGCAGAATTAAAAATGTTGGCAAACAGAGCTCTACACCATTGCTGCTCAGATTTTAATGTGCATAGGAATCACCTGGGGATTTGTTCAAATGCAGGTTTTGATTCAGTATTGCTGGGGTGGAGTGAGGCCTGAGACTTTGCAGTTTTAAAAACTTCCGCATGTCACCTATGCTACTGATCCACAGGCCACTTTTTGAATAGCAAGGCACAACCTGGTCTGAGAGTTTTCACACTGGGAGCCAGAGCCAAGAGAAACAGAAGCTAAAGCTAAAAAAAAGTATTAGCAATTCTTTATGGTTATTTTCCATTTTTTTCATAAGCCTAGAACAAGGACTGTATCATATTTATCTTTCTATTCCTATGTTGACTTGCAATTCATATTGTGATTGTACTTAAAACATAGATTCTGGCTCCCTCATGTCGGCCACTGTGCTTTCCCATTCTTTTTCTCTATTTCTTCTGGAAAAGAATCCACACTGATTTAATAAGTGTTTTTAATAAGCGTTGTTTCTGCTTACAGTGTTTTCTGTTAATTTTAAATATCGTCAATTAGGAGGTTTCTACCGCAGTTGTAGAATTCTGGCAACTTTAGTATTTCTTTTTTTATACAGAGTGTAGCTTCATTATTTTTTATTGAATTTTACAGTCACTCTCTTATAAAAGAGCTAATTATGTATGTGTGTTCTCCACACATACATATATAAATATATAGTCTGTCTGAAATTGCCTAGAGTTTGGTTTTCGTAAAGAAAGATACACTATTTCTCAGTTTATTATGTCTAGATGAAACAGATTTTCAACTATTTTGTACTACCCTCTATATTTCAGTATCTAGCAATCTGTCCTTCATTATGTTAAATGTATTTTTAAGAAAAGTATCCAGTGCAAAATCCACAGATGAATCCCTGGCATACAAAATGGGTTCATCCCCATAAAAATGCAAATTAACTGTATGAAAACGTAGGCCTTGAGCATTTATATAGGAAATAAAAAAAGGCTTCTAACTGAGCCCAGAGGAACTCTACCGACAATGAGCTGATCAGCGGCCACAGGAATGATGCTGGATACATTACAGTCTTTCTCTGAAGATTCTTCCTGAGTATTTAACTAGAAATTCAAAAGTTTTTAATCAGAAAAATCGTCTGCCGAAAAAGAATTAAAGACCTGTTAGGCCTTTGCAGAGCAGAGTAGCCCCATATCCTGTCAGTCTGATATTATATGGGCATTGTCAATCTCCTGAATGAGGGCAGAAATTGTGCAGTAATTGGATCAAACTCTGAATGGTCAATGGACAAAGAGAAGTAATTATTTAAGCCATGGTCAGCAAGAGCCTCTAGGCCTTTGGCAGTCTCTTTTCAGGGCTATCTGGAAGTGTGTGTATGCAGCTGTGTTAGAAAAGCTGGTTTATGATAGTCACACGAGGTGGCAATGATTGGCAGAAGGAAGCTCTGGCCATTTCTTGCCTTCTGCAGGAAAAAGTAGCCAAAGCTTTGTAGCAAGCTGATGTTGTGTGTGTATTCTTATTTTAAAGTCTGATAAGTATGACATATGTGTTACTGTATTTAACTCTCATTTATAGTGTTTAGTGAGTGAAAAGCACCAGAATTATTTTGATGAAACTACCAATGGCCTTTCTTACTGTGCTTCCAAAAACATTGTATCATTTAGCAAATCACTATTTCTGATATGTTTAATCCTTGTGGCTTTTATTTGGTTTCTACCCATGGCTGGTAACAGTGAAGAGGAAGAAAGCCCATACAGATTACCAGGCTTAGCATCCTAGAAGGGATCCCAGGCTTGAGGACCAATCTTCTGTGCATGATTTTAGCCAATTTGCTCTTGCTGGAGAGTGGGCATATTTTCTTCCTGCTAGTATTCTTGGGGGCCCTGCCTCTCTCTCTCCACTTTTCTCTTGTTTACTTTCCACAACAACTCTGTCTTCGTGATTTGCTACTTATCCTGTTTGTTGTTTCCAAGCTTTGGACCCACTCATGTGGTGGTTGTTGTTTAATTAATTAATTTGTATAAGGACAGTTTTGTTATATGAATATATTGAGTAGTGTGAAGTCTGAGCTTTTAGTGTAACCATCACCCAAATAATGTACATTGTATCCTTTAAGTAATTTGTCACTCCTCACGCCCTCCTACCCTTCTGAATCTCCAGTATCTATGAGTCCACACTCTATGTCCATGTCTACACATTTAGCTTCCACTTATGAGTGAAAGCATGTGGTATTTGTCTTTCTGAATTGTTTCACTTAACATAAGGGTCTCCAGTTCCATCTATGTTGCTGCAAAAGACATGATGTCATTCTTTTTATGTATACCACAGTTCTATGTATATATATACATATGAAGAACACACACATACACACACACACACACACACACACACACACCATATATCTATATCTATATATATATTCACCACATTTTCTTTAATCATCTATTGATGGACACTTAGGTTGATTCTAAACATCTGCTATTGGGAATGGTGTTGTGATAAACATTGAGTATAAGTATCTTTTTTGTATAACAATTTATTTTCTTTTGAGTAGTTTCCCAGTAGTGGGATTGCTGGATCAAATGGTAGTTCTATTTTTAGCTCTTCGAGAAATTTCCATATTGTTTCCCATTGAGGTTGTGCTAATTTACATTCACACTGACAATGAGTAAGCTTTCATTTTTCTCCATACCCTGGCCAATGTCTGTGATTTTCTGACTTTTTAGTAATAGCCATCTGAAGATGGTATCTCATTGTGGTTTTCATTTGTATTTCTGTGATGATTAAGCATTTTTTCATATTATTGGTCATTTGTATGTCTTCTTTTGACAAATATATATTTATGTCCTTTGCGCCTTTTTTAGTGGGATTATTTTTATTTTGTTACTATTGAGTTGAGTTCCTAATTCTTCAGTATGTAAGCATAAAGCCAATTGACCTATGTAAAATTTTACTCTTTGGAGCAGAGTTTTCCTGTATTTTTAATGCAATTCAGTTTGCAAATTAGACAATTTCTATATTAACATATGTTTTGAAGTCTGACCCATGGTGACAGTAAGAACTGGCAACTTTTCAGCTTTTTCTCCTTCAATTTCACCTTTTTCTCTTTCTCCTCAATGGAGATATTCTATGCATCAAAGCAACAAACAGATAGAATAAAGAGAGCCATGGGACTGGAGAAGGGCATTTTAAAAGGGTTAGGGAAAATTCACAGGAAGATGATAGAGACTTGAAACATAAGCTTCAGCAGATACTGCCTGGTCAGATGACTCAAGAACCTGATGGGCCGTCCTCAGTATCCAGGTACCCTTCACACCTCTGGGAACTTCAATAGAGATCTGGAGGAGAGTATGGGACCCCAAATTGATGGAACTTAACTTTCTGCCAGGAAAGTTAATCTGCAGATTAGATATCTAATAGGTCAGAAACCTAATCGATTAGATTCATATCAACTTCATTAATAGGTTAATAAAAGTATGTCTTGCAAGGATGTTATAGGACTTTTCCTTAGTTCAGCTAAAGATGGGGTCCTTGTCAGACAACCACCAAATATGAGGCTCGCAGATAATTTGAAGGGTGAGAAAAATGAGATATATTGGAAAAATGAGAAAAATTATATATATATATATATATATATACACACACACGTATATATATTCTAAGATAAAAAGAGAAACAGGGATTCTGCAAAGCCAGGACCCTGCTGGTATGCTTCCCACCTGGCAGATCAAATTCCCAAGTACCACACCCAGGAACAGGAGAGGTCAGTCTCCTCCCCACTGCAAAGGGTGTGAACTTCCCAGGGCTCCACTCCAGTGCACATTGTCCCCAGTACTCAGGCCCTAGGAGGTTCTGCCAGGGAACCGGAACCCTTCCCATCTGACCTTCTCAAGGAGGCCTGCCATCCTGTATTTAAAGCCATGTGTATTGTAAGTCCTTCTTTAAGCCTTTTTTCCCTTCCCTCTTCCTTTTAATTCTCAATCTTTTCCCTGGAATCATAAAATTAGAAGACTTAGTGCCTTATTTTAAGTTGTGAGGGAGAAGAACTCTGTTAAGAAATAAAGCTGGCAACAAGCAGTTCTGTTTTCTGTGAAGTGGGATGGCCAAACAAAAGCTTCCTGGTGGTTGCTGAGACGAGGTAAATCTTGCCCTGAGGAAGAGCTTAAAGCTGGAGAGCCTGGGCCATGTCACACACCACTGTGAAGGCATCTGCACACAACCTGGAGACTTTTAGTCTGTAGAACATACAGAAAAGCATCTCCTCATTAGGGACAAGATTAGTTTTGCAGCATACATGTGGTCAGTGGCTGTTACTGAGCATGCAGAATAATAATGCTTTGCTCCTGGCTTAGTTAGGAAATTTGGAGTGTGCTCCTAGGACCATCTGAGGTTCGGGGTGAAGGCTGACTGGTGAAGGTTTCTTCTGAGGAAGGCTCTCTTACTGCTGAGGTCTGTCTCTAGCACTGGAAGGCTTATTGCCTACTAAGGTTGCTGAGTCTCTCAGGAAATTCACTGCCATGTATCTGATAAATGCCATTTCACTCTTCAAGTAAAGATGGTAAATAAGGAGAATATTTGAAAATAGAAATTGAGGGAAAGAAAGGATAAATATAGCACAGGACTGTGATTGTCTGATTTTTCAACTCTAGTGAATGAGTGTAGGCATATATTTTTGTGATAAACTTAGAAAAATGAGTTTGGCAAACTCAGTTAAAGGCCAAAAGTGTGATTAAATTTTTTTTAAAAAAATACAGAGTTGTTTAGCTTGAAGAGAGCCTAGAATATTTAAAAATGCAGGCTCTAGCTGAGAGCAGACTGATGCAGACTGACTATTTCCAGCTGGCAGGAGAGGCAGAGGAGTGGTCAAGAGAGAAGTACAGCAGCACCTGTATGGAAAAACCCTCTCTCTGTGGTGGGAGCTGACTCTCAGAGAGATGACAGGACAGAGAACTGCAGAGGAATTCAGAGAGTCATAATGAAAGTTTGAAGTCAGGAAGAACACTGAGAAAACAGACACCTAGAACAAAGAAATAAAAGGGAAAATAGAGGTAATGGCCAGAGAAGGCCTTGAAATGCCAAATGGTCAGTCTTGCTGGTAAGGAGTTGGCAAATGCAGCTGAGGTCTTGGCCCTCCGGATGTTAAGAACTGAGCAAAAGCAGGTGTGTATATAGGCTCTGACAAACCGACCACAGCTCACCAGGAGGTACCATAGTTCTGATAAGAAACCTTCTCCTCTTTTGTTTTTCTGTATTTTCCTTTTCTTTAAAAAAATTTTGTTGTATATACTTAAGGTGTACAACATGATGTTTTTATATACTTATCTTGATCTATATATGCACAGGGAAGTGATTTTTACAGTTAAGTAAATTATTAATAACATACCCACCATCTTTCGTAATTACCTTTTTTTGGTGGTAGTTGTACCTAAAATCTATTCTCCTGGCAAATTACCAGTGCAGAATGTATTATTATTGTTGTTAACAATAGTCCATCTTTATGTTGTGCATTATATCTCTAGACTTATTCATCCCATATATTTGCAACTTTGTACCTTTCGATTTACATCTTCCTATTTCCACCATCTGGTAATCTCCATTTTACTCTGTTTCTATGTATTTGATTTTTTTAAAATTGCACATATAAATGAAATCATGCAGTATTTTTCCTTCTGTGTCTGGCTTATTTCACTTAGTGTAATGTCATCTAGGTTTATCCAGGTTGTCATAATGGCAGGATCTCTTCTGTAAAGGCTGAACAGGTGCTTCTCTGTTCTCATTCTGCTCCGAAAATCCTCCAGTTCTCTTCCACACATTGGCCAGAAATCTGCCTCCTTATCTAGAGCCTTCATGCAAGACCCTTAAGCTCAGGGGTCTTTCTTCTGGGCTGACTCCCTCTTCTCCCAGGCTGTGACTGGTGCCTGCCTGGCTTAGGCCTCCTCTTAACTCAAGATCAATCTAATGAGTATTGTTCCTGCTACTTTTCCTGTTCAACTGGTGATATTTTTAATTGAACAGGACCTTTCATGGACATAAAAAACATGGCAGGGTGCTAGTTGTGACCTTTCATTATATTATAAATTTCTTAATCTTAGCAATTGTTCTACTTTTTGCCTCTTCATGAGTGTTTTGCATACATATGGTAGCCATTTGTTAAACCTTACAGAATAATTATTGTCCTGTATCTGGCACACTTTCAGATAATCTTTCATAACACTGTTTTTTTAAAAAAATACATTTCTCATCCTTTGTTTCTCTTACTGATGTATCATTTACATTAGTAAGATGCACAGATCTTAAGCATACAATTTGATGAGCTTTTACAACTCTATGTACCTAAGTAATTCTCATTCAAGGTATAGAACAATTTGTCACCCATGAAATTCCTTCATGATCCTTTCTAGTCAAATTCCCAACCCCCAGAAGAAAGAGTGTGTGATTTCAATCATCACAGGTGAGTTTTTCTTGTTTTTGCACAGTGTAAAAATGAAATAATTTAATATGTAATCACTTGCACCTGGTTCCTTTTGTCTAACACAGTGTTTCAAGATTAACTTGTGTTGTTGCATGTATTAGTGGCTCATTCTTTTTCGTTGTTGAGTAGTAGTATCTACCACATTAATTCATTGATGCCAATGTCAATAAACCTTTGAGTTATTTCTAGTTTTTAACTCTGACCAAGAAGACTCCAATGATCATTCTTCTACAAATTTTTTTAAATGGGCATTTTAAGAAATTTTGGGGGGTAAATATCTAGAACTGACATTGCTGGGTCATATGGTGTTTTCAAAATCATTATGCCATCTGTATGAAGGTTCCAATTGCTCCATATTCTTGTCAGCATTTAGTATTGTCCAGTAGTTTAGCCATAAGCTTGTGAAATGGTATCTCCTTGTGGCTTTAAATAGTATTTTCTTAGAGTACCTCAGATGTTTATTGGACATTCCTCTATCTTCTTTTGGAAGTATTTGTTCAAATATTTTAATCATTTTAATTCTGGTTTTGGTTGTTTAATTGATTCAGAAAATGTTAAAAACATATTCTGGGGAATTATTATTTTGTCAAATATACAAATATTTCAAATATTTTCTCTAGTCTGTAGTTTGCTTATTTTATTACTAGTATTTTGGTAAGCATAATTTTCTAGTTTTATGAAGCCTGATTGTTACATTCTTAATTTTATGATTAGTGATTTTTTACATTTTGTCTGTTATATCTTTGCTTTCACCAAAATCATAAAAATATTTCCTTTTTTTTTCCCAGAAGCTTATGGCTTTAACTTTTACATTTATGATAAATCTCAAACTAGTTTTTTTCTGGAAGTCTTTCACATCTCTTGTTAATTTTTTTTCTAGATATTTGATTTTTTTTTTCTGGTAATACTGTAAATTGTATTGTTTTAAAAGTTTTAGTTTTCTTTTTTTCTAATATATACAAATACAATTGATTTTTGAGAACATTTTAAGTTTACTATTAATTCTTTTCTGAAGACTCCTGAGGATTTTCTGTGTATACAATCACATTATCTATGAATAAAAAACATTTTACTTTTTCCTTTCCAATAGAATGGCTTTTATTTTATTTCCCCCCTCATTTACTATCTAGAACACCTAGTACAAAGTTGACTAGACGTGATGGTAGTAAACACTCTTGCTTGATTCCTGATCTTAGGGGATAATCATTTCATCTTTCATCATTATGACACTAGGATTAGGTGTATTTTATCAAGCTCAGGAGACTTCTCCCATTTCTAATTTGCTTATTTTTAAAAATTATTAAATAGGGTTTTAAATTTAGTCAAACTTTCTTTTATTGTGTGTTATTATCCTTTTAAATACATTGTTGTTTAATTTGCTAATGTTTTTAAAGACATTTCCCACTTTTATTATTATAGGCGTATTGCTCTGTTATTTTCTTGCAATGTATTTATCAAGTTTTGGTGTCAGGGTTATTCTGGCTTTACAAAATGGGTAGGAAAGTGTTTTCTATTTTACGAAGGAGTCTGTATAGGATTGGTGTTATTAATCCTGCCTTTCTCATCCTGAGACTCCAATTACATGTGTTACATCATTTGATATTGTGCTAACAATATCAGAAGCTTTGTTCAGTTCGTTTTTCTATTCTTTATTTGTATTATTATTTGGATACTTTCTATTAACCTGTCTTTGAGTTCACCAATCCTTTCTTTTGCTCTTAAGCCTGGTTGATGTATTACTTCTTTTTAATACCACAATTTTTACATCTAGAAGTTTATTCTGGTTCATCCTTGCGGTTTTCATTTTTCTGCTGAAATGTCCCATTTGTTCTCACATGTTGTTTATCTCTTCTACATTAGCATTTTTAACATATTCATAATGCTTATTTTAAAGTTCTTCTCTGCTAATTTAAATATCTGGGTTTTCTCTGAATAAGACTCTACTGATTTGTTTTAACTCATGATTTGGGATCATGTTTTCATGCTTTGATATTTCTTAGAAATTTTTATTGTATGCTATATATTTGTGTAAAAAATCCAGTAGAAACTGCAGTAGACAATATTTACCCTTTGCATCCCCAAGGTATTAGTCTGCTTTCATGCTGCTGATAAAGACATACCCTAGACTGGGCAATTTACAAAAGAAAGAGGCTTAATTGGACTCACAATTCCATGTGACCAGGAAGGCCTCACAATCATGGCAGAAGGCAAGGAGGAGCAAGTAACAGCTTACACGGATGGCAGCAGGCAAAGAGAGAGAAAAACCATCAGATCTTGTGAGACCTGGTCACTGTGACAAGAACAATATGGGAAAGACCGACCCCCATAATTCAGTTATCTCCCCCCAGGTCCCTCCCACAACATGTGGAAATTATGGAAGCTACAAAATGAGATTTGGGTGGGGACACAGAGCCAACCAACCCATTTCATTGTGCCCCTGACCTCTCCCAAATCTCATATCTTCACATTTCAAAACCAAACATGACTTCCCAACAGTCCTCCAAAGTCATTAACTCAAAAATCCACAGTCCAAAGTCTCATCAGAGACAAGGTAAGCCCTTCTGCCTATGAGCCTGTAAACTCAAAAGCAAGTGAGTTACTTTCTAGATGCAATGGATATACAACCATTGGGTAAATACAGCCATACCAAATGGGAGAAATTGTCTGAAACAAAGGGGCTACAGGCCCCATGCAAGTCCAAAATCCAGTGGGGCAGTCAAAATGATCTCCTTTGACTCCAGGTCTCACATCTAGGTAATGGTGATGGAAGAGGTAGGTTCCCATGGTCTTGGGCAGCTCCACTTCTGTGGCTTTGCCAGGTACAGCCTCCTTCCTAGCTGCCTTCACAGACTGGTATTGAATGTCTGTGGTTTTTTTCAGGTGCATGGTGCAGGCTGTCAGTGGATCTATGATCCTGGGGTCTGGAGGACAGTGGCCGTCTTCTCACAGCTCCACTAGACAGTGACCCAGTAGGGCCTCTGTATGGGGGCTCTGACCGCACATATCCCTTCTGCACTGCCCTAGCAGAGGTTCTCCATGAGGACCCTCCCCCTGTAGCAAACATATGCCTGGGCATCCAGGCATTTCCATATGTCTTCTGGAATCTTGGCTGAGGTTCCCAAACCTCAATTCTTGACTTCTGTGTACTCTCAGGCTCAACACTATATAGCAGCTTCCAAGGCTTGAGGCTTGTGGCCTCTGAAGCCACTGCCTGAGCTCTACGTTGTCCTCTTATAGCCATGGCTGGAGGGGCTGGAGGATACAGTGCATCAAGTTCCTAGGCTGCACATAGCATGGGGACCCTGGGCCTAGCCCATGAAATGGCTTTTTCCTTCTGGGCCTCCAGGCCTGTGATGGGAGGGGCTGCTCCTAAGGTCTCTGACATGTGCTGGAGCCTTTTACCCCATTGTCTTGGTGGTTAACATTAGGCTCCTCATTACTTAGGCAAATTTCTGCAGCTGGCTTAAATTTCACCTCAGAAAATGGAATTTTCTTTTCTATCACACTGTCAGTCTGCAAATTTTCCAAACTTTTATGCTCTGTTTCCCTTTTAATACTGAATGCCTTTAACAGCACCCAGGTCATGTCTTGAATGCTTTGCTGCTTAAAAATTCTTCCACCAGATACCCTGAATTATCTCTCTCAAGTTCAAAGTTGCACAAATCTCGGTAGAGGCAAAATGCTACCATTCTCTTTGCTAAAACATAACAAGAATCACCTTTGCTCCAGTTCCAACAAGTTCCTCATTTCCATCTGAAACCACCTCAGCCTGGACTTTATAGTCCATATTGCTATCAGCATTTTGGACAAAGCCGTTCAAAAAGTTTCTAGGAAGTTCCAAACTTTCCCACATTTTCTTGTCTTCTTCTGAGCCCTTCAAACTGTACCAACCTCTCCCTTTTACCCAATTCTAAAGTGGCTTCCACATTTCGGGCATCTTTTCAGCAACACCCCACTATATTGCAAACAATTTAACTGTATTAGTTTGTTTTCACCCTGCTGATAAATATATACCCAAGACTGGACAATTTACAAAAGAAAGAGGTTTAATTGGACTCACAGTTCCACATGGCTGGGGAGGCCTCGCAATCATGGCAGAAGGCAAGGAGGAGCAAGTCACATCTTATGTGGATGGCAGCAGGCAAAGAGAGAGAGCTTGTGCAAGGCAACTCCCATTTTTTTAAAACCAGCAGATCACATGAGACCCATTCACTATCATGAGAACAGCATGGGAAAGACCCACCCCTGTAATTCAGTCATCTTCCACCAGGTCCTTCCCATAACACGTGGAAATTATGGGAGCTACAAAATGAGATTTGGATGGGAACACAGAGCCAAACCATATCACCCCAAAAGGCTTAAGTTTAAATTTTGTATGGCTCCCTGTAGAATATAAAGTTGTCCTCTAGTATTCTGGTGGTTTGCTTGCTTTAACCTTGAAAATCTGATTTTCTCTGGTCTGGTATATGGCATACCCAAGTCAAGAAGTGACATTTTATATTTCTAGGAAAAACAAAACAAACCAAAAACAAAAAACAAAAAAAAATTCTAAAACTTTGAGTCAAAACCAAAGGTAACACCTAAATAGTAACAGTTAGGTTTACATTATTTGCCTATTCCTTCTAAATATTGATTTTGTTATTCACAGACAAATACAAATGACTGTGCAATTATTGATTGTTGAAATTCATTGTTAATCAGAAATCTGAAAAATATGACAGATCAAAGCTCTCTTTTCTCATTGCATCACATCACAACTTAACTTTTTATATACAAGTAAGTCCTCTTGTACATCCTTAGCTAGTATGTAAACTCCATAAGGTTAGGTACTGTATTTTAGTCACCCTTCAACTCTTTTTGTTTCAAGGTGGAAGACACAACAAAAAATTCCAGATGCATTTGGTTCTTTTTTATGCAACTTTTTAAAGCTAATGACTAGTCTGCTTATATTGAGTGATATATCCAATACAATGCCAGGACTTAGGCATCCCATGTATTTTCAGTGATTACATAAAATCGAATAATTACCCAAAACAATACAAATGAAATCTATACCTTGAAAAGTCTTACTGAAGATAACTGGCAGCAGAGGTTACAATTACCCCTGTGTATGGATATGGGAGAAAGGGTAAGAACTATACCATTTTTTGAGGATGTTGATACTTTGTAATTATATTGACTGATTGTCCTGGGGGATAGGAATTCTGTAGGGTCCTTTTTCTCACAATGACATGTTTCAAGCTCTTCTCCATTTCTGAATCATTTCACAGTACAAAATAAGAAACTATGGCTTTAATTTTTGTTTTGCATTGAACATAGTTCAGTATTTCTTTTATGTGTTATTCTTGAACATTGATATAGACCTCAGGAACATTTTAAATTGTTGGTGCTAGCTAAAGATGGTTTTAGAAGTGTTAAGGAGGCTACTTTAAGATATTTGTATCATCAGGCTACCAAAGGAATGACCTGTGAAGAACCACCTTAAAAATTATAGTGATTAGAGCTAAAGAAATTAAAAATATGAAAAAAGCTCAATATTGTCCCTAGAGGTAGTTGTGAAATTAGATTCATTTTCTAAATTATCAGAGGAAAAAATTATTTTAACAGAACTAATTTGAAAACATTTATTTACATTATATTATTATACCTTATTATAGAAGGAAGTGGATAACATAGATATTTATGGGAATAATCTCCTTGTTTCAGAATTTTTTAAGGAGGAAATATATCCCTTCATGAAGCTTCATCAAGTGAAAAGAAAGTGTGAGGGATAATGTTTGTGATGAGCACCTCAGCATGAATTTGGTCCAGATGTTTTATTTCCTATGATGCCCCTATTTAATTAGTAGCAGATTCAAAATAGTCACAGATGTGAGTTAGTGAAATGATGATGATGAAACCATTACACTGTATAATTGTTTTAACTGTTCCAGTTATCTTTTCTCTTCCCTAATGGTCTATCATGCATTCTCATCACAAATAAAATTTGTGCATTGGGAAAAACCTGCAGCATGTTGTGTTTGGCAATGGTTACCTTTGAGATTATTTTTTTTTCAATGATTTTGAATTCTCTAGATGTTTTGTGTAAATTTGATGGAGATGAAATAGTGAAACAAAAACAAAACCCCATGTGGACTGGAAAACTGTTCCACTTTAAACATTGAATTGTTGGATGGAAGTTTGTTGGAACAACTTCAAAGATGGAAGCATTCACTTCTTAGGGTCAAAAAAGAAAAGAGGCATGTTGGGTTTCGGATTAGAATTCTAAATAAGGGCCCTAGATACCAGTGCAGTGGTTCTTAACTATTTCTGAACAATTTTTCACTGTTTGCTGAAACACACTTTTATTTTTCCTTTACCCTCTGTGCATTTTTTACTTTTATACAATCTATACCCATCATTATATCAACATCCATTTTAACTGTTTCTGAGGGAGCTACTGGACATTCTGTAGGTTTATTAGCAAAAATATAATTATGTTCCACTATTTGATGAAATAAAAACAATAAAAATAAGCGAAGTACGTTCTCACTGTACATAATGGTTTACATGGAAAGAATCTGGATTTCTATAGAACTGGTCACTATTTCCTGTGTTCAGATGTGCTAAGCTCAATCCTTACCTTACTATAGAATTTGTTGTAATCGTAGGTATGACTTGAATTCACTGCAGAGATTTTTCATTGTTTTTGGTAATAGCAAGTAGGTCTTGATATCTCAGGTAATACCTTTCCTTCTATAAATAGGCTATACCAGTTTTTTAGAACAAAATTGCTAATGGCTAATTGATTATATGTGTTTGATTTTTGAAGTTCATTGGGCTTCTGGATTGGATATCTTTGGCTTTCTTAATTTTAGAAACACAATCTTCTTGCTGCTGCTGCTGTTGTTGTTAATGATGGTAGGCACTGGATAAGTGATTAATTTGTCTTTTCAGTGGATTTCTACCTCTTTTCAGCTTATATGTTCCTCCTGACACATAATAGAGGCAAAAAGGAAAATGTTTGTGATGATGGCTATACATTTTTGTGTATTTGGCGCTGCCATGCCTGGTAATAACTGTAAATGGATGATTAAAACAATCATGGTCTGATAAGGACAAGGCAACTGAGGAAAGACTCAGACTCATTGGTGATAAAGGTCTGTGTCTCCTCATTGTACGTACAACCCAGACAAGCTAAAATGCTGGCTAAAGGTGAGGGAATTATTGAATGGCCAGTGGAGGAGGAAACTAATGAATTTCAATGACAGTGTTGGGATCATCACTACTAAGTAGAGGGGATGAGAGGTTAGTTTCCTAACCATCCTTAAGTCTTTTTTCAGTGACTACAATTAACCACCCCTTAGAAGTGGCTGCTCTCTAAGGAGAGAAATAAGATTTTTTTTTTCTCAGAAAAGGATGTAAGAGAATATAAATGGCACAAGGGGTAGACTGTGTTGGATCAGTTTAAGTGAATCCCTCGGTTTTCTTGACCAAGAACTTCTGCTTGATGTCATAGATGAATCTCCAGAGATAACTTCCTGGAGCCAAGTGCACTTTTACAGACCTTAATGGGGGTGGTTTCAGTCTTCATTAAAGGGAATCTAATGTGATTCCATTATTACCTTTTATTGGAGGCAGCTGTTCTGAAGTCCTCATGTTGCTGGTGAGCATGACTTGACACCTTTTCTCAAGCATCATGCTCAGAGCTTCTTAGCTCTTTCTCTGGGTCTTCACAGTTGCTGCTGAGGCACAGGATGGCCTGGGCCCTGCTGAGTGTCCACATGCAATGGCTTAATAGGCTGAGTGCAAGTAGCAGCTGGTGGGAAGGTGGGAGATTCTGAATTTGCATCTGCCCTCTACTTGCCCTGCTTGCAGGCCTCCCATAAGCACTACCGGTGCTGCCATTGCTGTCTTGGGATCAGGCATTCTAGAGACTCCAATACTGGTCTTTCCGGTGTAACCTGTAAGTTGGGGGTATTTGGTGCACTATGGAACACATAAGGCTGCACATGTCCCAGTGGACTATTAGAAGACATAGTACTTCATACTTCCTTTCTGAAGACATCTTCCTTCATAAATATATCTTATGAGATTCAGCACTCAACTGCATTTCATGGAAAAAAAAATATTTGCTCTCCTTCCTTTCTTGCCTCAGATCCTCTTCTTTTTATTCATATTTCTCAATAATTGAAATCTCCAAAAGAGTATTGCCATGTAAATTTTGGTCACAAACTCTTTATAGAAAAGGGGGCATAGATGGTGATTTTTAAAACTTACTTTGATAATCTGATAAAAGAATGGGGCTGGCCTTGTTCACCAAAAATCACATGGTCAAACACTTACTCCACTATGTTTTATTGCATATTAACCAATTCATTTCTAGTCATCTAAAAAGGAGAATTACAGCTGCCTTCAGATAATGTAAGCTAGTGTTCAGATGTGAAATCATGTAATGGAACACTGCCTAAACTTTGAGTCTTGAAGACATTTTTTTAATGATCAGAACTTTAGGGAACACAACCTAATGATGTTTTTATTGCTGACAAACTGACAGGAGGGACTCAGAATTAACAGAGAAGCAACATTTCAAGAACCAAAAAGCATTTTCACAGCACATTAGGGCTTTGATATGTCCCTGAGTTACAGAATACAAGTTTTGAAGCTTTTCAAACTTCCTTGAATGAGGTGCTTCCTTCCAAATGCCAGCCTTTGTTAGGAGGTGAAAGCTGAAAATATTGTCTGAAGGGGCGCTTAAGAACCCTAAGTATGTAATGGTGACTTAAGATGGTAACAGCTGTTTTGACCTTTATACTTTTCCTGTTGGCTAAAAACCAGAAACAACAAGAGTAAATTTTTACTTTTTCATGTGTTTTAAAAATACAAAAAATTCTTGTATTTTTAGGGCCATTTAATAAAAACAAAATGAACATATAAAACCAAATGATATAAAGTGGCCTTAATTAAATTGAAAGTTGAAGCATATCATATAATTTTTTATATTTTTGGCTTGCAGAATTAAGCTGGTAAGAAAATAACTAATTATCTAGCTTAAATTTTTAAAACCAAAGACAATTCAGTGGCAGTCACTGCGCAGAGGCAGTCATCGGTAAGAATTCATTTTTTATTCTCATAATCTCAATTCTATTAATTATTAAAGGGAACCACATCTTCAGAGCTCAAATCTTAGTGTTAGAATATTTTTCAACATTGAAGAAAATCTGATTGCCCTTGACAAAATAAGTTGTTAGGTTAAGCATATTGAATTGCTATTTTTCTGCTATTTAGATCCATCCCAAGCAAGAATCTAAAATAAGTGTGAGCACACATGGAAACCTTAAAAAAGAAAAAGGTACAATCATTGTATACATTTAATGAACACCATTTTAATGTTCTAAGAAGGATAAATGAGGCAGTTGGTATTAGTAAACTAAACAATTGAAGGAAAAATGATCTTTGTAAAATTATTGATAGGGCATAGGTAGTTTGTGAACTTATTGCAGGAGTAAAATTGGGTACAGGAAATAAGATTGTATTGTTTTCTGTTGCTGTGTAACAAATGAACACAGAGGTGGTTGAAATAACACAAATTTACTAGTTCACAGCTCTGTGGGTCAGAAGCCCAGGTGGTCTCAGCTGGACTCTTGGTTTACAGGGTCAAAAACAAGGTGTTGGCTCTTGTCTGGAAGCTCTAAGGAAAAAACCTGCTTTCAAGCCCATTCACGTGTTGGCACATCTAGTTGCTTGTGATTGTGCGTCTGAGTCCCTGTATCCTTGCTGTCTGTCTGTCTGTCTGTCTGTCTGTCTGTCTGTCAGGGGTGTGCCCTCAGCTCGTTGTGGCCCCTCCAATTGCAAAGCAGCAACTGTACATCAAGCCCTACTCATGCATATCTGAGACTTCCTCTTCTGGCTCCTTTCTGCCACCAGGCAGAGAAATTTCTTTTCCTCTAAAGTCTCCTGTGATTAGATCAGTCCCACTTGAATGATCTGTCTTTTGCAAGGTAAACTGTGTCACGTAATATAACCCTGAAGTGATATCACATTCACAGGTCTAGTGATTAGAGTATGGAATCCTAGGGGCCTCTTATAGAAATTTTGCCTTACTACAGTGCTTTTGTAGTATTGGGTGGGGGCAAAAGACTGACTTAAATTTACCTGCCTGTCTTTGCCTCTTTGCTTGTCTTTCCATTCAGTCAGGTTGTCTGGCTTCTTCCTATCAGCGCAGAGTAGAGTGGTGGCTAGATACAAGCAGAAATAGCCTATGATTTTTCCTCCTATTTGCTTTGAAACTTTAAGCCTAAGGGAAGGTCCAAGTTGCCAGTTACACCAAAACAAAAAGAAAACCAAAAAACTATTTTGTTCCCAAACACCAAGGTAGTAGAATTCCCCCCTCCTTCTAGAGATGCCCCGGTGAGGAAAGATGAGTGTGATGTAAGCAGAGGGGTCCGATTCCCAGGCAGTGCAGTTACAGGGAGAACAAGAACCTTGATGTGGAGCTGCTACTAGATTGCTAGGCAAAGTAGTTTATAGTCAGCTTCATGAAGGGCTTTCTCAGGTGTGTCACAGAAGTACCTGCCAGTCACAAACGTGAGCTTTAAGAACTGGGGCAGGAAATATCTAAGTGACAATCTGTGTGGACTGATGAGCTAGAACCTTCTCCCCTACTGTTTTTTTTTTTTTTTTAATTTTTTTAGAAAACCTCTCTGTCAGATCTTGAAACTGTGGCTTGACCTAATGATAAAAGACCTCAAGAAATACAGGTTAAAAACAGAATCAATTTATTTCAGAATATAAAGTTATACATCTTGTGTGCCTGGGTATTTGGACTGAAATTCTTACACACTACCTTCTCTTCTTTCCACAGTTTCCTCTTCTAATCTCCTCCTACTCCTCGTTAGGGGCAAAGCCTCCTTTACAACCCTAGAGGATCCCTGGTACCAGGAGAAATAAAGTGCTAGATGGTCTATTCTCTAGAGTGATCAAAGCTAATCAGATGCAAGACTCAGAGTTATGTGTTCCAGAAAGGTTGAACAAGGCAGAAATCATTGACTTTGGGCTATGCCCTGCAATACTGATCTGGTACTATTTCCTTGGCTCAAAGATGAAGGCGGCATGTCTATACTGGGATTCTAGGATAAAAGTAACAGTATGGTATGTAGCTGCGATACATTTGTATGTACTAGAAGATGTTCACTGGTCCTCCTTTTGGCCTTTAGAATCTCATCAATCCTGCATTATAGGCTAATTTATGTTGCAGTAGCAAAACTCCACAAATCCTGGTGGACTACAAGAACAAAAATTTAATTCTTGCTTATACACTACTTATTTATCCTTAATGAACTGTGACTCTGTGCTGCGTCAGCTTCATTGCAGGATCCAGACTGAAGAAGTAGCCCCTACCTGGGTCATACCAATCTCATGACAGGGCACAAGAGAATGTGACACTTAAAGCTTATCTTTGGAATTGGTATATCTCATTGTTTTTATTTCAAAGGCCAAGTGAGACACATAAAGGCTGATATCAATAGGGTGGAGGTGTATAGTTCTCTCATGAGGAGAGGCATAATCATTTAAAAATATATAATCTACCATAAGCATCATTCCCCCAAAATCCACTAGTTTTTATTCCTAACTCATTCTTTGTAGTGATTTTTATATTCTTAATTGAAACCATTATGTCTATTTTTCCTTCTATAATAAGAAAAAATTTCTCCCTATATTTTTTCTAATTTGCAATATCACATATTTATGTTTTAGACATTTTTTGTTTTGCTATTTGAATGGAGTTTAAAATACACCAAACAAAGTATTTTGGAGTTGTGCCAATTTCTCTCTCTGTGATACTCTTGGGTGCTCCCTTTCCTGGAAGATGTCAATTACCCCAGTGCTGGATCAGGATGCTGGTGCAGATTCTAAAGACTGCAGTAGCTGGAAACTCTGCCTCATGTCTGTCTCTGTTCACAGTTTATTAAGTAACCAGCATGAATGTGGGCTCTGTGAAATTCAGTCTTAGGTAATAAGACAGAGTTCATTGGTCCCTGTCGAGGTTAATGAGCTCATAACTTCATCATTCGTTTTGTTTTACTTTGTTTATAATATCTTCACAATCTTAATGATTCACATAATTGCACATACGTTAAAAATTTCAACTCAGAAATCGAGATACATAATAACTGCACATATATCTGAGGGGAAGTTTTGCTCAGAACAGAATTGATTTCAGCTCTGAGACACCAGGGGATGAATATGAACAGCTAAAAAAAACGTATAGGTTTGAAATGAAAAATGGACTAATAGTATAATTTATGGCCAGAAGAACTCTGTCTATACTATGTATCTAAAATCATCAGGTAATGAGTTTGAGGCTGTTATTTGAGGTTTATCCAAAGTCTCTTTACTAAGTATATTCTTTGTTATCTTTTAATATTTGGGTTTTTTTCACTTACATATTATGAGACTTCCAACATTTTATTTTCATTGAAATGGCTGCCTAAATTAATCAGACAGTTTAAGAAAGCAGAAATAAATATGACACATTTTCAAAAATTTCTAACATAATTTTTTTCTTGTTAAACAAGAACAAGAAATAATTTATGATTTTATTTTTATTATAGAAAAATTTAGTCTCAGTTCCCTCCCTTATGGGGCAGCACCAGAATCTGAGACTCTTACAGTTAGTAGAAAACAGGGCAAGATGACATTCCCATTTTCCAAGGTTGTCATGGGGTTTTGAAATTTTGTAGCTTTTTGTTTGTGAGCAGCGCACAGGGTACAGGGAGCTTTGAGTTGTCTGGAACCCAGTAGCCAAGGATCCCACGACCTTGGGCACATAGTGGGGCCCTGTTTGTCCTTTTCTTGAGGGCACTTTCCCTAAGTGTTGTGGATCTGACTCTTCCCCTCATTTTCTAATCTTATCTCCTATATCTCTCACCTCTTTTCTAGTGAAAATCACTGTTCCTTTGTAGTTGCTCAAAATGCACTCCTCTCATTTTTGCCTTTAAAGGCACTATTTTCTGCACAGCAGAGAGGCTATTGACATTGAAGCTGCTGTGTTCATGTGATCCGCATGTTGCGAACACTCTGATTGGATCTAGGATGTTTCAAGTGTACATTATTTGTCTGGTTCTTCTCTTTTCAGTGAGTGAATGACCCTACTTTGTCGTATAATAAATATTTCTTGTAGGTGTCATAGACAAAACTGCTTTAGAAATTGAAGGCCGCATGATTCCACACCAACACATGAATCAAACAGGATGTCTTGTTTTCTTTATACTTGAGGTCTGATGAAACCAGACTGTCTACATTCCAATAGATGTTCTACCTTTGTTGACATGGTTTTCGTGATTCATTTTCTTTTAGCACCAGCTTTGACAGCCTATTCCTGGAATAACAGAATCCAGGGAGTTCCCATTGCTTAAGTATTTTTGTTGTTGTCAGTTGTTAACTAATGGATTCCTCCTTCATGTCTTGACTTTGCGAACCATCTAAGGCTTGATTGTATGTCTTAATAGAGTTGTCTTGGTGCTGTAAGCTGTGTTTTTTGGTGTGTTTCTGGAAAGCTAAAGTAATGATTAGTATTATATAAATTTTGCATTTTCAAAAATGACAGTTAATGGTGCCTTTTGGGTAAATAGAACATCAAGTGCACGTTATTAAGAGCCCAGTAATACTGGTGACAGGGAAGTTTGAAGGGCACAATGAGGTTTATGCTTCTGTGTAAAATGTAGGAGGTTAACAAGATGTTGTTTTTGTGAGGCATTGGGAAATGAGATTGCTGAATGACACTAGCATTGGTAAGAATTAGGTCTGTGCCATGGGCCAGTGACTGAGAGCACACATGTGAACAGTACATTTTATAATTAGTAAAATATAACACGTTATGCATATGAACTTTGGCACATCTTTCAATTATGAATGAAGGCAACAAACCACTCTTTAGGAGCACCTGTGACTTTATCATCAATAGAAATCACAGATGTATTTATATCACATCACAGTTGTTGCAGATACTTCAAAATATCATTTACACTCACTACTTTAAAATTATAGATGTTATTAGATATACTATTACCTCATGTTTTAATGTGCTATAAAAGAAGCATATGTATTACTATGTGACAATAAAAATTTGATATTTGTACTTTATTGGTTTTCTTTGTAATGCTGTTTATTTTACTTCATGCATTTAAAAACATTGCTCTGAGGAGAGGTCTATGGAACAGAAGATTAGAAGCCTCGATTTTGATAGGTGACCTGGTTCTTGCTAGGCTACCAACACATTCCTTTTTCTAATCCCTTCTTTTCCTTACTCTCTATTATTGTTCAGGATGGTCTTTATAAAGGTATGTCTTGCCTGCCTGCCTGCTCTACCTATGAGTATACTCTTTCTATATCCTGATTCACTATTGCAGATTTCAAATTTGCAAGTGTGATTTTAAATAGAAAAATTTAGCAAATATAGAAAGTATAGGCCCAAGAAGCTTAGAGTGACATTTTGAGATCTAGATTTCTAAATAACAATAGCCAAATCAGAATACAGTTCAAAATATCTAGTATGTATGTTCAATTACAGACATCTTTTAAATTTATAGCTATTTATGCATTTTGCAAACCCTTCTAAGAGATACTTCCTTAAGGATGGGGAACCTGATTTGTTCAACATCAAATTCTTGCAAAAATCCTGATATTTAGTAGGCATTCCATTAATATTTCTTGAATTCTAAATGAGAAACAAATGCAGTTTTGCAGAGAGATGGAGAATACACACAGTGCTTCAGTTATTGCATTAGTGGCTAACATCTTTTGGATGTTGCTAACGATCGTTTTTTTTCTCTAACAGTGGAGTCACTAG
The DNA here is from genome assembly GCA_963573385.1 of Cacajao melanocephalus. Lineage (NCBI taxonomy): Eukaryota > Metazoa > Chordata > Mammalia > Primates > Pitheciidae > Cacajao > Cacajao melanocephalus. The sequence goes on from CAUYLG010054840.1 coordinate 136,903, forward strand.
AGACATGTAAAACAAAATATACTTCTGCAATTAAAGCAACAGTCACCTACAAAATAAACATGGTTGTTTAGCTACATTGGAGTGTTAGTGAACCTATCATAGTTACGGCATCAATGGAAATAAATTGGTTCCACACTAGATCAACAGCTGTTTTAAAGCAGCACCTGCTTTTCTCACAGTAGTTACAGGTATTGTTTTTATTATACAGTGTCAGAACATAATTTTATTGATTTGAATGTCATGACATCACCTTCGGAATTAAATAGATACCAATAGATTTAAGATGACATATGTTTCTCTTTCTTTTTTAGCTATGTATTTTATTAATTCCAATTATGAATACATTTAAGAGACGTAGGGAAAATGGACAATTTTGTACTATAAAAGCCAACGAATGCTTGAAAGCAACAAATGCTACTTGTACTAATGATTTTTAAGTATTAGTGGTGACTGAGACCTAAAGCAACATAGGAAATTTCCCTTGTGTTGGTTGAGAGCTAATCAATAGTAGCAGTGTAATTGTGTCACTATCTTAAAGATTTTGTAAAGTTTATGAAATGTTAATATTGACATCTGTCAATTTTCTATAGAAATGCTAAGGAAGAACCAGATAATTAATATTAAGCTTAAGCCTTTCAGGAAAATAATCAACAACTAATTCTGAAGATTTGCGTCATAGTAGTTGAGCACAGCTTTTCAACCACTGTAGGAATTCAGTCATTGAATATTCAGACAGTTAGTTAAATAACAGGGTAGAAGGGAAGTCTGTAAAATGAAGCTTTCTTTTTGCCTTCTAAAGGTTAGTGGTTTGAAATTATTTTCTCTTTCTTAGATATGGAACTGACTTTGTAATTTTCTCAGTTCCAATCCTAATTTCTAATTTTTTATTTAATAATTCATGTCCTCAACCATGAGTACTTCCTTCCATGTGTTGAAAAAAAGAAAAAAAAATGGTTTCTAGAATGGAACATAAAAGGACCATAGAATTATTTATTGGCAGGTGGAGATACCATTTGAAATAAAATGTGGGGCAGATCATCACGAAGCATCTGAACCAATACACTTAACTCCTAGTGACTTTGAGAGCAGCCACTTACTACACTCCTCAGGAAAGACATGAGATGTCCTTAGACTACACAACCATACTGGCTTCATTTGATTATTTGAAAAATCTTTGCTCTGAGAAAGGAGATAAAAATAAAGTATGGTTCTTTCCTCATGGCAATAAAACAAGCAGCTGAGAAGCAAAGTGTTTAGACAAGTGCCATTAATTATATTATTAATAAACCCAAGAGCAGAATTAACTGGATTCAATAAAAAATAAAGAATTGAATGTGGTAAAAAGAATTTATGTGTGCTGACATGCCCACTTTTCTTTTTGCCCATATGTCAGCAATGATAAAGAAAATAAATGAGCAAGGGAAGAAAGAAATATTTTTGATACAGTTGAAGTCTGACCAATTTGAAAGGAGTTTTAGAAATGGGATGAAGAGAATAAGGGTGTACTAGCTGTCCTACCTTTGTTGCTAGCATCTTCTATTCCATGATTGTACTTTAACTGGTGTGATCCTAAAAATAACCCTGTGAAATCAGCATAATTATCATCTGCATTTTCTTTCTGAGAATGTGATGTTCTGAGAGGTAAGAAATTGAATTGAGCTCAGTTAGTACATAGGACCCAAGTCCAAATTTTCTGATTGTAAGTTCCATGCATTTTCTAATACATTATGCAACAACTCCTAATTTCAAACACCTAGCGGTAAAACTATCCTCCTAGATTCCCTAGAAGAATATCCCTGATAACCATGATTCTGGACCTAACATCCTCACAGATTTCATTATCATTTTTGCCCTAAGAGGGCTGCTGGTTGCTTGGTATATGAGAAGACTGTTTTGCTGATGTGAGCTTAAACATGGACCTACATTTAAGGATTTCAGAGCTTAATATTTTAGCAGGAGAACAAGCAATGGAGAGGATCTTTGGGATGAACTATTAAACAATGTAGATGAACCAGGTACAGGGCACATTAGCTGATACCTCACTGGAGCACACACATATGCTAAATGAAATACTAATAACATGTAGGCGTAATTACAGTGTGATTTAAAAAAAATATATATTAACCCATCATCTCTAGGGTTTTAACAAGATAAAATCCTTATCTCTGAGTAACCAGAGAAGTTATTTTTTACTTAATCTTGACCCTGACCTGTCCTAGTCAGCCTCCAATCTGTTTTGGCTCCTTAATCCGCATTGGCCTGGGTGCTTTTCTGTATTGGTATTCATAGGCTCCTCTTACTGACAAGGCCTGGGCATACCAGGTATTGCCTTACCAAATGCCTCGGATAATACTCCTATGTGACTGACTGTTGCTTCTGTGATTTTAGGCAGCAAAAAGGATTTTATTCCTTGAGCAAAAGACTTTTGCCCACTATCTGAAACTCAGAACTGACCTGGCATATATGAAGCCTTATGTTAAAAAGGTTCCCATATAATTTTTTGTCCAAATGAGTCTCTTTGAGGGAACACTATTAATAACTATACTGGGACAATATGTATAAAAAATGATTGTCTCAAGCAAACCAGGATGTATGGCCACCCTCTCAGTAAAGCATTCCCAATTGAGTGAATAAATACAATGCCTTTCACTCTCTGTTAACATTCTGTCTGTGACGGAAGTTCAGGAAATTGAAGTTAGTCCTGCTTTGGGAGCCTGAGCACAGATGGTTCATCCAAAAACTCATGAGTTTAACTATTTTGTATCTTCCTACAGGTAGGCAACAAGGACAAGATCAAAATATTGTGGTTGACAACTTTCTACAGTTACGTAAAAGGGAATTCTAGTACCTATGTAGAACAGAAATTTAAGAGGTCATATTTTGAAACACTTTCCATCATTGGAATCTGTGTAGACATTCCTCTTGACTTTGAAGAAAAGGCTGTTAGTATTTTGTTACAAAACACATCACAGGGTCTGTCCTCCAAATAAGCTCTGGCATCTTTGTAAAGGATGTTTTCTCTAAGCTTGTATATTCTTTTGTAGTGTGTGTAATTCAATGATAAAAGGCAAAAGGTCAACAATGAATGTGAAGCTCCATTCTCATGATCTATTCAGATATGAAAATCTTTAGACTAGACATCCACAATGTTCTTTGATCACCTCTGATTGGAAGCTGTGATGGAATCGTATTTTTATGCAAATAAAAAGACATTAACTTTGGGAAAGATATGTAATGAATTCCTCCTAGGGTTCCAGGAAGTCCGCTGAATTCAAATGCATTTCAGATGCTATAAATGATACTAATGTGAGGGAAAATGGAGTATGTTCAGGAGAACTGCTCTAAAATTCTTATCAACTTGTGGTAAACCATCACTACAACTCTTTATCATTTGCAAAATATCAACCTTTCTGAATTTCTGCATCTGTTTGAAAAATTAAACATTTCTTTAAAGCAAAGTTTTACCAAAGATAAATACACCATCTTCACGTGGAACAAAGTGTCTGATTTCATTTAGCTCTCGTTGTCTTTTAACATGAGGTTACCCTTTAGGTCCTTTTTTTTTTTTAACGATTTTATACTCGTGTTGTATTAACAGATTCGGTCTATATAAATATATATGAATGGGAATATTTTTGGCTACCAAATCCACAGTTTTTAAAGCACTAGATATATAGAGAATCTTGTTTCTTTTAAAAATTAAAATCCGAACGGGAAATTGACTATTAAGCAGTTTTATATTTGATATCAGTGTCAAGTTATTAAGAAAGGGCATATTATAATGTACTTTGAGGGCAGGCTGATTTCTTACTAATATACATTTGAGAGTTGACCCATGTTGGCTCTTGTATATATGAGGGCTTAATCATCAGAGGCTACTGTGTTGTTAAACACATAACTTTCATCACATGCTTGAAGCATTTTAGTGATGTGACAAACACAAGTTATGAGTATTCAAATTCAATCAAAATTGAGCCTACGGTTGTGTACAATTAATACCATACTGAAACAATAAATACCGTACTGAAACAATAGAACAATACATAAGAAATGGGATATATAGAGAGCAGTCAGAAAATTAGAAAATATTGCAATATTTTAAGAGAAGGAAGAACATTTATAAAATACTTTAATTTAGAGATAGCTTTGCCTGGGAGGTGAGTGGGGAGTAAATAGGGATCCTATTAATAAATATTTTGGTAGTGGACTGGATTGTATTTGATAAGGACGTGTGCTAGGATGAGGGAGACGTAAGGTGAGAATGACTCCAAATTTTTCAGCTTGGGTGAGTGAGGGGATGATTATGCCATGAAAAAAGACAGGAAAGGAGAAGGAAGGTTCATGGTATAGAGTAATAAGGTTTGCACAATGATGAAAGTCAAACCCCATTATTCTGGAAATAGTATTTTGGAGTGTGATTTAAAAGTAGAATACCAAGGAAACAAAGGATATGGTAGGGAAGAAATACTCCAGATACAAAGACCCTTAGAGAGAATAAGCTCTGGGAATGACTGCCTACAGAAAGGAGGTTCTCCTTGTTCCCCACAGAACATGAAGACAGAGTTATGCTTAAAATGGCCCCGAAGTTAAGGTGAACATTTACAATAGATGTGCATTTTTCAACTGGAGTACCTTGACGACAGATTGGATGTTTAAAAATATTTTTTATGTCATATGGCAATTATACACATGTGTAATGATTAGTTCTTTTTGGTCCTGTTTAGCAGTGATAAAGAAGGAGGAATTCATTTTTTTTGTCACTTTGCAGGATGTTTACATAACTCTCACTGACTGACTGTAACAGCAGATTTTTTCCCTAGGGGTCGTAATAACAAGGTAAAAATGTTGATAATAATAATAGGTAATACTTACTGAGAATTTACTAACTCCTGAGCATTTCGCTAGTTAGGATGCCTCATTTCATTTGATCCTCAAAATACACATAGGCTTTATTGATATGCCTTTTGTTGAGACAAGAAAAAAGAAACTCAGGGAGGTTAAATACATTGCCTAACGTTACATAGCTAGTAGATGGGGAAGCTGAGCTTTAATTTCAGAAAACCTGACTCTAGAACTGCTAGTCTTCGTTATTATGCTCTTTAAAATAGTTGTTTCACATAATGGGAATTTATGTTTGGACTAATGTAATTTCTCTTATTTATGCACTATCACATACATAAGTAAACATTTTATAAAGTAGAAAAATTCACTCTTGGGAAGTCAAAAGCCATGAATCATATTTTGGAAGACATGCTAAAATATAAAAAGTCACCATTTATAATTTGAATTAATAATTTAGAGTAGAAACAGGTGATTTTTTAAAGTATAGTAACAGGGTATTAACATTTCTATTGAATTATTTGTATATCTTGACTTATGTCAGGAAAGGGAAACTGATGTGATCCATTTTTATAATTGTATATATATTCACATGTAATACACACAACAATAATTGGCTACTGCATATTAAAAAGGTAAATGCAATGGCCAACTGTGATAGGTCTGTCTGCCATATGCTTACAGAGCAAATTGCATGCTGTTTCTCCTTTTTTGATTTTTATGGTAAAAGTCTTATAAAGGGAATTGAAAATCCAACAAATTGCATTTGCATTGTTGTGTATTACTCTGAGGAATAATAGATCAACACCAAAGACAGCACAGTGTCAACCGGTGTTGTGGTGAAGGTCAGTATTGACCCCTCCCAGAGGCTCAGCAGAAGTTCAGTACTCAAAGCCCTAGGATTGTAGTGAGCCCAGATTATAAATTATATCCATTTAATCTTTGTTTCCATGATTCTCTAAAGCTGCTTATGTGAACAGTGGATAACTCATACCTCCTTGTTTGTAACAACTATTATATTAAGGGTGGAGTGACTCTGAATTTAATCTACAGTGGACATTTCTGTAAAAAATAACCTTGTCATCTTCCCTCAGGAACATTCCCATATATCCTTGGGTTGCCTCAGTCTAAACCCTCAAACTTCATCAGATTGTTTTTTCTTTTGACAAGACACACCACACACACAGACACACACACACACTCTCTCTCTCTCTTTCTCTCTCTCTCTCTCTCTCTTATATAGCCTCAAATGTGTTTTATTATTCATGGATTTCTTTTTTTTTATGCAGGAAGGTCAAAGAAAAGCGTAGTGTATTGACCCTGATTTTAATGTGGAGATTTGTGTACCATTATAACCGAGAAAATTAAAAATTAGATTGTTGATTTTTTTCTCACATCTTCTCCGGAGAAAGCACTATTGCGGTACAGAGACACTTTTAGCATAATCTTTGATCTTTACAAACTCAGAATATGGTGCTGCAGAAGGCTGAGTGTAATTCTACCTCTGTTTAAACTGGAGAGAAGTAACTTTTATTCTGCAAATGTACCGCTATTTGGTATATTTATCATTATTTTAGTGAGCAGTGTTGAACAGGATTAGAGTAAAACTGTATCATAATGATCTGCCACATCCAGGATAATAATTCCAAGTATCTTATTATCTTTGGGAAAGCAAAGTGTAGCTGCATTACTGAGGAACATTTTTATCCAGTGAAATTCTTGTAGTCTGACTGTTCTTTCTCATGTAGTAGCAAAGTTCCTTTTTAAGCAGTTATGCGCTTTTTCCAGGTCGATATTCAACATCATGTCCATATATTTTGCTTCAAATGCAAGTCTTCATCTTAATAAGGCAAATTTTTTTATGAATGAAAAATTAGTAATCAGATACGCTTTTAGGGAAGATTATGGCTTCTATTTCTTAAAGCAGCAATGAGTATATGGTTGTATTCAGAATGCTCATGGTCTTCCAATATGTGCATCTTTCCTATTACTTTTCTTGGAATGTAAAACATAATTTTACACTAGAGCTTTTGAAAGCTAGATGAAACTTAAGTTAGGCTAAGCTGTTTAGCAAAAAGATTAGAAACAAGTAGTTTATTTCTGTCTCTCGTAATAGTCTAGAGATAAATGATCCAGAGCTGAAGGGCTGATGGGTGGCTTTGCCACCTCAACATAAGACTTTAGTGGTGGCACTATTGTTGCCATTTCCTTGCCAGTAGGAAGAAGGGAAAAGGGAAGTACAGACAGAGTGAATTGAGGACTGGAAGTTATGTCTATTACTTTCACTTATATGCTATTATTTTACGTTTAGTCACACCACCACACTTCGCTGCAAGAGAGATTGCAAAATGTAATTAATAGGTGGATGGCCATGTCCCATTGAAGTTCTAGGGGCTCTATTATTCTGAGGAAGAAGGAGTAACAGAAGGCTTTACCATGGTCTACCTCTCTCGTCATTTAAATATCCCTATTGATCTCTCTCCCCTGCATAAAATATACACCCCTCTGCAAGAGAGACAGTGATAAATCCAATCCAGTTACTTTACCCAGCTCATAGTCTAGAATCTTGGGGGTGTTACCTGACCTCTCCATTAAGTCTTGTTGCAGCTCTTTGAGGTTCACCAAACTATAAACTAAAAGGCCAAGTTTCTTCCTACCTGTTCCCAGTACCTGATGTACAATAGGGAGCAGCAATAGGATAATTAAAACTTCCACATTCAAGAGGGAAGTGTGGAAATCTCTAGCAGTTATTGGTCCTGAGGATCTCTCAAATCCTACTAGATTGAAATTGTGAGGCTTCCCTGCCCTGGTAGGAGGATGCGTTCCTTGGTGGGCCCATCTTGCCACCTCTGTTCCTGGAGTCACTCAATCCCTTTGTCATTGGCTCTGCCTCTGGGATGTTCTTTTATCCTCCTTGGACACATTGAAAGAAGGTGTTGGAGATTCTGCTCTCTTGGACATTGCTCAGCTTCAGCAGCATTGCACAGCTTCTTGCTGGTGCAGAATTACCTGATGGTTACTCTAATGATGAAATGAAAAGTTTGTTTGGGTTGGGTATTACTGGCTGAATAATTGTCCCCTGAAGATAATAGGTCCTAATTTTTGGAATCAGTGGATGCTACCTTCTGCGGAAAAAAGTCTTTGCAGATGTAATTGAGGATTTTGACGTGGAGATTATCCTGGATTATTCAAGTGGATTCTAAATCCAATCCCAAATATCCTTCTAAGAGAAGTAGAGGGAAATGACACACAGAGGAGGAGAATGGATGTGAAGATGGTGGCAGAAATGGAAGCCATGCAACCAACAGCCAAGGAAAGCCAAAGATTGCCAGTAACTGTCAGAAGCTGGGAGAAAGGCATGGACTAGATTCTCTCTGCAAGGCTCCACAGAAACTAGCCCTGCTGGCACCTTGATTTTGGACTTTTAATCTGCAGAACTGTGAAAGAATACATTTCTGTTGTTTTAAATCACCAAGTTTGTGGCAATTTGTTACAGCTGTCACAGGAAACTAATACACCCGGCTTAGAATTTATTTGGCAACACAATTCCTTCAGAAACTTAGTAAGCTTCGGGCCTATTTGTTCCCAGCAATTCTACATGAAAATAGCCACACACAAAAATCTCTTCTGGTCACGGTTCTTAAACCTGTCAGATCTCCTCATTTGTTTACGAGATTCTGTATTTGGTCTGCTGTTCTCTCGTTTAATTTAGTGTTATTCTAAAGTCATCTTAAAGGACAAATTTAACCTTATTCTTGCAGCTGGGCCAGCTCCCAGTCACATTCTTATTTCTAGCTATTTTCTGGGAGATACAAAAGCACCTGGTTTTTCCAGTCTGTGAAATCCCAGATTTCTGGTTTCTCATTTAACTGACTGTGGGCTACAGGTTGAGAACCTCTTCTAACAGATTTTCCCCTTGTTTCTTCTTGCCAACTGGAAAGTTCTTTTGATCTCAAATTTCTCACGTATCATAAAAGCAGCAATAGCAGCTATCACATCACAACCTTCTGACTTTCCCAAACCAAAATTACACAGCGGTAGACTCAGTACATTTGTAATCTACCTTCCACGTCAGCCCATAATACAAGGTCAACAGTTTCCCAGCTTGAGCATCTATATCTGGCTGCCTGCTACCTGATTCCATATTATGTATACATATAGATATACATACACACATACACATGCCATTATATGTGATGTTTTTGTTGCACAAATTTCCCATTTTCAGTGCTAATATGTATGCTTATTATGTTATAGATTAGACTGCTATACACAGGGACCTCCAAAAACAGTGGTACAAATAAGACAAAAGTTTTCTTCTTTCATATAGCAATTTAGAGGTAAGTGATCTAGAACTAGTGGGGCATCTCTGCCATTTTCAGCATCCACAGCTTCTTAGGTTCTTCCAGTCATTTGTCATCCTGATTAGTGGAGAAGGTTGCGGGAAGACCATGCCTACGACTAGGGTTTTTAAGAAGATGACCTGGGAATTAAAAGCATCATTTCCACTTAAATCCCATTGGCCAATACTCATCCCTTAATAGCAACAAGCCACCTGAAAAATGGAATCTGTATCTGGGAAACCACATGCCCAGATACATCTTGGGGTTTCTATTGCTAAAAGGAACAATGCCTACACGTGAATAGTAATCAGCCTCCGTTGCTCATTCTGCAGCCTAAATAGAGAAAAGGGCAGAAAAACTACGCAGAAAAATTAAAACAAACAAAACCCTCAAAAGTAGATATTTTCTTTGCAAGAAACCCTTTGAAACTTGATTTTTCCAATTATTTCTTAAATTCCCTATGTCAATTCCTTCTACAGGCATAGTATCCAAAAGACTACAGAACCCTTCTGACTATAACTTTGTTTGGAATGAATCACTGGTAGTCTTGTCATCCCTGTAAAGGCATTGCTCTGTCACAAGCAATTTGCTCCAATAAAAATTATCATTAACATGGGTCTGTAATGTCTACATTCTGTATTAGGATTCTTCAGAGAGAAATGGAACTAATAGAATGGATATATGCATATTTCTTATAAGAAGTTGGCCCACATGGTTATAGAGGCTGAGGAGTGCCAACATCTGCAGCGGCAAACTAGAGGACCAGGAGAGCCAATGGGGTATGTCATAGTTTCAAAAGCTCACAGTCTCGATATCCAAGAAGAACAGATGTTTCAGTTCAAGAATGAAGTCAAGAAAAGACCAAAATCTCAGGTCACCAGTAAAGCAGGCAGGCAGGTGGATATATATATGTACTGGATATGTAAACAGTCACCACTTAGCCATGAGCAGTAGTATAAGCCTCACATCTATATAATGCTTTATACTTTTCAGAATATCTTTTGTTCATTAACTCATTAGAATTTTACAAGATAGGAAGAATTTGGTCTTTTTATGTGAGATTTAAATTTTTGCAGAATAACTAGTTCACACGGATAACATATGTTTGCTTTAGGCACATTTATCACTTAATTTGTGCTCCATTAGTAAACAACCTTGCTTTTCCAATTGTGTATCAAGATGTGTTTTTATCTTTAAACATGTAAAATTTTTTTATCTATAGGGAAAAGAGTTATAATAATAGAAATGTAAATACTTTCTAAAATGGAAAGCCCTGAATGAAAGGGTAATTTAAATGTATGTTATCTTATTCTAAAATTCAGCTCTATCTATAAGGAGGTATGTATTTTCATCTATAATTGTGTCTTGCCTTTTCCTAACTTCTTACATGAAATAATTTTGTTAAACTTATCACTGATCATTACTTTGAAATTCACTCCAAAATGAATTTCATCACACTTTTCACTATCTTCCCACGATGATTACAACCATGTTTATGACTATTATACATACACAATATGGTAGGTTGCAAACATAATGTAGAGAATTCCTATATACCATTTACCCAGACTTATAAAGTTTGCTGCATTTCTCGCTCATATGCTCTCTCTCTCTACATATGTGTATATTATATATATGCATATAACACATAAATACATTTTACTATCTTTTTTCAAAAAATATATTGCATACATTATACTTCTTTATCTCTTAGTGTTCCAGTGTGTTTCTTAAAAACAAGAATATTTTCTTATGTAACCGTTTATGGTTATCAAATTCAGAAACATTGATACAATGATCTGCTGTTCATATTCCAATTCTAATACTTGTTCTAATAATGGCCTTCTTAGTATTTTTTCACCTCCAATACACGGTCCATTTCAGGATTACATATTGCATTCCATCTCCTTTCATCTAAAACACTTCTCAACTATTTTTAAAAATCTTTTGTGACATTTTTTAACAATCTGGTTATAAAGACTGTTCCTTCATTTGTGTTTGTCTGATGTTTACTTGTGATTAGATTGAAGTTATGTGTTCTTGCCCAGAATACCACAAAAGTGGTAATGTGTCCATTTCCAAGTAGCGCTTGTGAAGGAACACCATATCCTTCTGCCCCTCGCTGAGGATGTTAATTTGATCACCTGATCAAGATTTGTCTATCTTCTTCAGACCACGTAGTTACTTCTCTTCCCATCACAAATTAATAAGCTATGTGTGGGCAGATCGTGCCATGTCTTTTTAAGAGGAGCTGAGTTAAGAGAATATCCATTGTGGGTGTCATGGCTAGGCTTTCAGCACTTAGCCCTGGATTGACTGAAAGACCTGGTAAGAAACATGTCTGTGAAATATACAGGATTTCCTTAGGTTGTAAAAAATTAGGTCTTTCATAACTGTTGATGCCCTTGTCCAGATTATATGATATAAATTATGAAATTATTGTTCTTACCAATTTTATCCCTCTGTATTTGCATTAAGAATGATTTATAAATTGGGTTTTTGTCGCTTGTAAACTCATTTTATTTTAGGTTATTATAAGAAAATGGCCACTCCTATTTGTTGGGATCAGTTACATTCTGTAAAGTTCATCTGAGTGGAAACAGCCATGTTCAAATGAGAAACTCTGGGATCCAATTCAATCTAATTATCTTAAATTTACACAGTTGTAGACCTGTGGTCTATATCCCAATTATTGCAGAGTTAAGAATAATATGTCTTTAGGCCTGCACTGTCCAATATGGTAATCACTGGCCACATGTGGCTTTTGAGCCATTGAAATGTGCCTGCTCTGAATTGAGGTGCACTTTAAGTATAAAATATACTCTGAATTTTGAAGAGTTAATATCAAAACAATAATAAAAAATGTCTTAATAATTTTTATATTATGTCTATGTTGAAATATAGTATTTTGGACTTATCATGTTAAATTAAATATATTAGAACTAGTTTCACATATTTCTCTTCCTTCTTAAAATGTAGCTACTGGGAAATTTTAAAGATACATACGTGGTTCACCTTATCTTTTTGCTAAACAATCTGCTTTAGGCTTTTAATTTTGCAGAATGAATAACAAGTTTTACATTTCTATAGATAATGAAAGTACAATTCAATACTTATTACATTTGATCTCTGTAGTAAGAATGTGTGTATTACGTGAATTATTGTATTTTATACAGATAAAAGATAAACCTTCATGTTTTATCTACAACCAATAATCTGGTATTTCAAGAGGTAACATGTTACTAAGGAGAAATGGTATTGCTATGCCTCTTTCTTAGCCTTATACATTTGTTTGTGCAGAAATATCTACAAGTAATTGTCATTAGTTGAGACTGTTGCTAAATTGTATTCCTGACAGGATCAGTAAAAAAACACAGATATTATATAGACTTTGCTATATAATGGATTCTCTTTCATGATGTATATGTATAATAGTCATAAACGTGGCTGTAATCATCATGGGAAGATAGTGAAAAGTGTGATGAAATTCATTTTGGAGTGAATTTCAAAGTAATGATCAGTGATAAGTTTAAGAAAAATCTTTTTTCAGTTCTGATATAATTTTCAAAGGAAATGTGCAAAATGGGCAATATAAAAGAAACGTGCTAAATGAAATGGAATTAAGTAGTCACTTAAATTAGGGATGCTCTCACTTTTGATTTGAGACCAGTAACTTTCAAACCCGTTTTTGAAATGAAAAGTGAAGTCTGAAGAGTCAAGACCCATCAGTGTGCTGTATTCTGCACACACATCTCATATACAAAGGCACAAAGGCTCAAAATAAAGGAATGGAGAAATATTTACCAAGCAAATGGAAAGCAAAAAAAAAAAAAAAAAAAGACCAGGGATTGCAATCCTAGTCTCTTTTAAACCAACAAAGATCAAAAGAAACAAAGAAGGGCATTACATAATGGTAAGGGAATAAATGCAGCAAGAAGAGCTAACTATCCTAAATATATATGCACCCAATACAGGAGCACCCAGATTCAAAAAGCAAATTCTTAGAGACCTACAAAGACACTTAGACTCCCACACAACAATAATGGAGACTTTAACACCCCACTGTCAAAACCCAAGAAGAAAACCTAGGCAATACCATTCAGGACATAGGCATGGGCAAAGACTTCATGACTAAAACACCAAAAGCAATGGCAACAAAAGCCAAAATAAATAAGTGGTATGTAATTAACCTAAAGAGCTTCTGCACAGCAAAAGAAACTATCATCAGAGTGAATAGGCAACCTACAGAATGCAAGAAAATTTTTGCAATCTACACATCTGCTAATATCCAGAATCTACAAAGAACTTAAACAAATTGACAAGAAAAAACCAAACAACCCCATCAAAAAGTGGGCAAAGGATATGAACAGACACTTCTCAAAAGGTGACATTTATGCAGCCTACAAACATATGAAAAAAAGATCATCATTACTGATCATTAGAGAAATGCAAATCAAAACCAAAATGAGAGACCATCTCATGCCAGTTAGAATGGCAATCATCAAAAAGTCAGGACACAATAGATGCTGGAGAAGATGTGGAGAAATAGAACACTTTTACACTGTTGGTGGGAGTGTAAATTTAGGTCAACCATTGTTGAAGACAGTGTGGCGATTTCTCAAGGATCTAGAAATAGAAATACCATTTGACCCAGCAATCCCATTACTAGGTATATACCCAAAGGATTATAAATAATTCTATTATAAAGACACATGCACACGTATGTTTATTGTAGCACTATTTGCAATAGCAAAGACTTGGAACTAACCCAAATACCCATCAATAATAGAATGGATAAAGAAAATGTGGTGCATATACACCATGGAACACTATGCAGCCATAAGAAAGGATGAGTTCATGTCCTTTGCAGAAACATGGATAAAGCTAGAAAACATCATTCTCAGCAAACTAACAGAAGAACAGAAAACCAAACACTACATGTTCTCACTCATAAGTGGGAGTTGAACAATGAGAACACATGGACACAGAGAGGGGAACATCACACACTGGGGCCTGTTGGGAGGTGGGGGGCTCGGGGAGGGATAGCATTAGGAGAAATACCTAATGTAGATGATGGGGTAATGAATGCAGCAGGCCATCATGACACATTATACCTATGTAACAAACCGGCATGATCTGCACGTGTACCCTGGAACGTAAAGTATAATAATAAAAAAAAATTTTTTTTAAGAAGACATAAAAAAATAAAGCAGCAGCAGCAACAATTATCTGTGATCAGTAGGATATCGGAAAACAAAGGATATTGTTTTAGAATAAAGGACACTCTTTTAAATTGAATTACATCAGCTTTATTAAAAACTTACCATATTGGCTTTATTTTAATTTTAATATAGACTATTGAAAATGATAACGGATTATATAATTTTCCAGAATGAAATTAATTCAATAATTAAAATAGACAGTGATTGATTTAATGTGAGATTTTTAAGTCTTATTATTTTATTTTTGAGAACTATTTTACCCTTATACCTTAAAACTTGCAAGTAGATTAAATATTTCAAAGTTATTTTAAATTTTATAATTATTCTTTTGTTTATTGATATATAAATGTTGATATTTCTTATGAAATCTGTATTTTTATTATTTCTTTGCTGACTTTTAAAATATTCATTAGCACTAAAATGTACATTATTCTCCATGGTGACTTATATACAAGAATAGTTTAAAAGAGTAGAATATTTTATTTTAAACAGTTCTCATATGTTTGAATTTTGTTACAATTTTCTATTCAGAGTAGCCACAATGCTTTATATTAATTTTACTCAGAAAAATATATTAAATTGCAATAATATATGACCACAGTTAAAATTATATTTGGTAAAGCAAATAAAAAGGAAGCAACAGATTCATTATTTTTCAGAGAGAAAAATAATCAAATATTTTCTTGGATAATAAGTTGAAACCTTAGGGTTTTTCATGTATGTAATTCATACATTGTATCATACCAGTTTTAATGGGGATGTGTGGACCAAGACTTGGCCCTGCATGGGAAGCTGGAAGGGAGACTACCCCATATGAAGCCACACTTCATACCCACTACTTGTGCCTCATGTGCCTCCTTGCTGCTCTAGGAACAGGGAAGTGAGGTTTTTACCTTAGGGCCTTTGCATTTTCAATTCATTCAGCCTGTAATGCTCTTCCCCAGATAGCTGACTAGTTCATTCTAGTATTTTGTCTAAGTCTTGATCAATACTACTGTATTAGTTAGGGTTCTCCAGAGGGGCAGAACTAATAGCGCATATATATATATATGTGCTATATATATATATATATATATAAACAAAATATAAATTTTGTTACAATTTTAACAATTGTAAATTACCAAATATAATTATAAATTACCAAATATAATTTTAACTGTGGTCATATATTATTGCAATTTAATATATTTTTCTGAGTAAAATTAACATAAAGCATTGTGGCTACTCTGAATAGAAAATTGTAACAAAATTCAATTTTGTTTGTTCCTTAATAAACTCTCATATATGATATATATATATATATATATATATATATATATATATAACTCACATGATCACAAGGTCCCACAATAAGCTGTCTGAAAGCTGAGGAGCAAGAAAGCCAGTCCAAGTCCCAAAGCTGAAGAACTTGAAGTCTGATGTTCAAGGCCAGGAAGGATTCAGCATGGGAGAAAGTTGTATGCTGGGAGTCTAAGCTAACGTAGTCTTTTCACATTCTTCTTCCTGGTTTTATCCTAGCTGTGCTAGCAGCTGATTAGATTATGCCCACCCTGATTAAGGGTGGGTCTGCCTTTCCCAGCCCACTGACTCAAATGTTAAGCTCCTTTGGCAGTACCCTCACAGACACACCCATCCTTCAATCGAATCAAGTTGACAGTATTAACCATCATAACTACCTTCTCAATGAAAATTGCCTTGACTACTCTAATATTGCAAGCCCCACCATATTCCACACACTCCTTATTCCCCTTTGCTGCTTTGTTTTTAATTCCTATAGCTCTTAACATGCATCATGCAACTTACTTATTTTATGTCTGTTGTTTGTTTCCCAGTCTTCCTCCCATCCCCAATAGGATATAAGTGCTACTAGGGAGGGAATTTTTGTCTGGTTCACCAATGATCCCAAGTGTCTAGAACATGGCTGACAGTGCATTAGGATCTCAGTATATTTGTTGAATGAATACTCAAGGAGAGTTACGAGATATGAGCTATGTCCTCTTAAGACCTGAAAGCTAGGTTTGTCCTTCTGTTGTTAGCTTGCCCTAACAGTCTCAGGGAGATGGTGACACCGCTGTATGCCGGTAAGAGGAAGTATGTTGCCAGGACCATAATACAAACATCTGGTCAATTCAAAAAACAAGTAGGTTGACTGATTTTATTTTTACCCGTGAAAGTAACATTATTTGACTCCACAAATCTAGTGATAATATTGGTGCAGCCTTAGATTAGATTTAGGATTCTTTTATTATACATTGAATAATTGTAATTATCGTAATGGACAATAGCACTATGTTTGCATTATCTACTGACTTTATGCCAGGGTCAGGAAGCAATAAAGTGGTAATATCTGTTGCATTTTGAGTTTTAAACCAGTTTATTCTTAAGCAGACAATAATGTGTTAATAATTTTTTTCTTTATGACATTAAAAACAAAACTAAAACTAAACTACCCTGACAAACTTC
Organism: Cacajao melanocephalus; assembly: GCA_963573385.1. NCBI lineage: Eukaryota > Metazoa > Chordata > Mammalia > Primates > Pitheciidae > Cacajao > Cacajao melanocephalus. Next base: position 153,770 of record CAUYLG010054840.1, read on the forward strand.
TTAATAATCTTCTAAGCTGCTCTTAAATTTACATGTGCTAGGGGAGGAGCAACAGATAATTTTGTAGTTGTTCTCTGTTACTACCCAAACATTCAGAGGTTCACTGGAAATAATTTTAAAAAACTTAATCTGGGAATAGCATTATTATCCTATCAGACAATAAGAAATGGAAGCCATATATTCAATTACTGCAACTTATGCTAGGTTTCCAGCACCCAAAGTGTGTCCCACTTTTTAGTAAGTATGCTGTTAAAAGACTGTGTGACCCCACCTGCCCACCTAATTCTAGCTCTAATTTAAAATATTAAATGTTCTTCAGTAGTTTTCTAAATATGCTTCTGAAAACTTTCTTTGGTTATATTCAGGGAGGAGAATAGACAGCGGGAAAATAAAGTGAGTTTTTCTGGCTACCATTTTGTAGTCAAGCAACTTGCCTTCCAAATCTTCAAAATATTGGACATCTGTGAGAGCTTTCATTGGAATACAGTGTTATTAGATTTAAAAATTGACCTGAGGAGTTTTTTTTTTAAATCAAGGAATACTGAGATCACATGGTACTTCACTAGTCTGTTTCCTACCTTTATAACTGAATGAAATAGTACAATCTGCTAGAAAAGCAAGGGATCTCTTTAAAATACTACTTGGAAAATATGTGATTTTTGTTTTTCTTAAGGAAGGATACAACTATATATGATATCAACATTTTAATACTTTCATCAAGCCTAGATCGATGAATAAACCTTTGATAAACGGAAATATATTTTACCTGTTTTTCTGGCTTTGGAGATTACCAAGGTCTAAACAAAATAATGTTACAAGTTAATTGCATATTTCTTTTCCTTAGTGAATAACCCAGTAATTCTTTGCAAGACCTTAAATTTTCATGAACGCAAATTGTGTGTTAAATATGTGATGAGGAGAGAGATCCAAGATGGCCGATTAGCAGCAGCTCAGGATTGTAGCTCTCAGTGAAAGCACAGAGAGCCAGTGGACGCCGCACTTTCAGACGAATTTTTGTTGCCCACAGACCGGGAGATTCCCAGTGAAGGAGCCACATGGGTCGCCAGCACGACTTTTTTGGCTGTTTTGCCGGTGCCCCGACATGATGCTTCTCGGTGCAGAGTATATGGGATGGGGTGCCCTTTGAGTCGGGCTCGGCTGGTCCCATCCCCACAAGGAGAACAGCAATTGGAAATGCTGAGGACTGAGAGTTTCACAGCAAGCACAGCCGAACCGGGAAGGTCCAGCTCTGTGGGGAAGGGGCGTCCGCCAAAGGAAAACTAAGAAACAGAAAAA